>QVNW01001525.1:0-49719 GCA_014825475.1 Pseudomyrmex flavicornis
GAAACCTACAATAGACAAAAGATCTAAACTACGTTTAAATCTAACAACCTATTTTTACATATATATGTTCTTGTTTCTCTAACGACACTCTATGATTGATGTAACTTGTATCGATAACAGTAGCCACGATATATATGACGCTCTTATTCCTCCATTAGTTAGAGATCCGTAATAGAACGTGTATCAAAAACACAACGCAATTAACTCTCGGAAACTACCGAAACGTTACGACGCGAGAATTCGAATTTACATTTACGGTTGTTTTCCGATTGTGGAAATTGCATATCGGTCGCGAGCTTTGTGCTCTGACCCGAAACGATCTTTCCGAATTGAGAAAGAGAAGCGCATCTCGCGCGAATAACGTATGTGTGTGTGTGTTGCTGATTTTTTACACAAGCCATCTTTCGCGATGACTCTGACCTGAAGTGCGACACAGAACACCGATAAAGGTGTCTCATTTCGCGTTATTATCCGATCGCACGTTTATCGGTGCGAAGTGTATGACCTCACGACGTGTATGATTGTTGTTTGAGCGAAGAGATTTGACTTTATGACCTCGTGACTTTGCGAAGTAAAAGAGGAAAGAACACCCGACACCTCGAATGTGAGTTTCCATCTTCGAAGATTCCGTCGATCGATTCCGAAATTAAAATTGTGCGTCCTTCACCGGTTAAAGTGCACATTGCACTCACATCGTACGCAAAATTAATTGGCGGCCTTTTATCGGTTTTATTTACGCGCAATTTTTATTTTGTACTGCGTAGATTCCGGTATTCGACCGTAGATTAGAAAGCGGCGCCAAAAAAGTACGGCAGTTATCGCGGCAGTTTAACACATGAAATGTACACGTAATGAAAACCAGACCACGGTTTAACAAATGACACAACGACTCGTAATGTGGAAGAGTCTATCTGGTGGATTCATTTCATTATCTAGTCGAACCCGAGCGATTTGATATATCTTGGCGCTCGCAAATCTGTTGCATTCGTGCGTTTCGATATAATGAAAATGAAAAGAAAAACAAGAGCGAAAGAAAAAACGTGTCTCACGCGCTTATAGTTAAAAAGAAATTTTTTTAAACTTAAATTTTAGATAATAGTAGTTAAAAAAAAGTACAAATTTAAAAAAAGACTTCTTGCTCTTCCCGAAATGGCGGATATTCGCGAGAGTATGCATCTAATCCGCTGACACGCGCGCATATTATGTTCGGGAGCGATATCGCTCGCTGACGTTTTTGTACGCTCTACGTCATATTCCGTGACATCGCGTTTTCGCGTAATTCACGCGCGCAGCACCGCTTCAACCGTTTCCCAATAACCATGCACGATGTATCAGGTATCAATTTATCATCAGCTGCCATACCGTAGTATCCGCAAGGTCTTGTCGAACAGTTTGATTAGATTTTTTCAAGTTGATCGAATTTTCGCTCGAAGTAGCTGTTTGTCTTACAAAAATATTGTTTTTTAATTGTTGATCTCCGGAACATTTTTATACTCTTGCTCACATCGAAATCACAATGCCGGGCCACGTTTCACGAAGAGCCCACGAGGGGTTTCCAATTTCAGTGCGGTCTTCGCACGTCGTCACGCTACCTCGGGGGGTAACGAAGTGCAGGTCTAGTCAAGTATTCGGGAAATAAATCAGTTTGATTGCCGGGGCTGCCTAATCCACAACGGTGTGCACGACGAGGAGCACCGGTTGTAATCTTAATAGGGTATAAAACAGCCATTACAGATGGCCCGCCGGGCGACAACACGCAGTAAATAATGTACGACTCTTCGCGGCTTGCATCGGGGCAAAGTGAAAGCGCATCCATCGCGCCCCCAGACCGATAACTGAGCTTTTCTTTCTCTCTGGCGTCTCTTTTCGGTTTTGTGCACGCACGCACGCACGCACGCACACTCACTCACTCACTCACTCACTCACTCACTCACTCACTCACTCACTCACTCACTCACTCACGTGTTTGAGTATCTCGGTAGATGCAGAAGGCCTGTGTTGGATTTTTCACGCCTCTAATCAATAGTTATGACACTGAAGTCAATTCCGCAGATAAATACGATGCTAATAATAGAATTACGAGAAAATAATGATGGCACTTACTATATAGCTATATCGTGACAATTAGAAAATAAAATTGTTTTTACAAGTTCACATCTCGAACTATATTTATGGGTGAAAGGGGTAATATTCAATAATTCTAGATGAATTAATCGTATTTCGTTTTATTGCAATTTATCTTCAACCTTCTTAAATTATTTTTAATTTTATAAATTTAAATTTAGAATTTATTTGGTCTATTTTATACTTTGATTTTATATATATAATGTCAATGTAAAATATTTTCTTCTAAACTTATAATTTCTTTAAAAAATGTAACAGCTATTAATTGCAGAATTGTTACCAATATTAGAAAAAATCAATTTGAAAACGCGAATAAATTCGCGACTGAAGACAAATATGTATTGCCGAGATCCGAGACACTCGCGTGTAAACCCGATAATAAATTGCGTGTCTCGCGAGACATTTATACGTTACCTTCATATATGCTGCCAAAAAGCTGCTTGAACGTAGACTTCTTGTTTGTTTATTAGCGAAAAAGCCGACGATTGCTTTTGTATTCGCCTCGCACGACGAGTGTATCAATCGCCCGTAGGATTGCGTTTTTTTTTCCACGATAATAAATTAATGTCTCGAGAAGAGTCTTGTAATTGATGCTCACGTAGGGATGAAATCGACGTTGATTTATCGAACAAAGCATATCTCGCGCCGCTGCGCAAAGAGAAAGAGGAGGAAGAGAGAGAAAGGGAGAGAAAATTTATCGACTTTTCGAGACGAGGAGGCACACTTCCGCGACGCGGTTTTATTACCGTTTCGAACTAATTGATTTCAATTATGTGTGCTGAGAATTATCGCGCTTCGTTTGACGTACGCAACTATCGTCGTACGAAACGAACGACACGCGGCGTCGTGATAAGCGTTATTGTCACCGATAAGTTCGATGTATCTCGTGCGAAATGTCGCGCGTGTTACACAAATGTGTGTAAGTGGAAAAAAATATAAGTGTTGTAAGAGCAAGTTGTTTGCGAGCGCAGAAATAAAAATAGCTACTTGAAAAAAGCTACCAAGTTGCACATTAATATAAATAACGAGGAACGCGGTAAATGCGCGCAACAAGTTGTATCTTTTCAACTTTTTGTCTCATCGGTGGTTTGCGCGAGAGACGCGTTTTTTTTTGTTTTTTTTTATCACTTTATCACTAGTGTTCGCAACACACAAAGGCAGAGATCCGATAAAATGAGAACCGAATCTGCATTTTGATAGAATGTTTAGCGGCCGAATATAACTTTGCAACTAAAGAGAACTTCGGAGTAACACAAGTCGGAGATACAAAAGCCGAGATATCGCTCAAGGAAGTCCCTTTGATATCGACGTCCTGCTTATTCATGAGAGACCTCGCGCTTCATTGCGGTTACGATCGAGACTAAAATAAACCAGTCGAGGAAACAAAGTGCGAAACATTAACACTAACGTGAGACTGTGACAGTTGTTTCTTTCTTTTCGTTTCTAGAAATTCTTCGATTACGCAGTTGATTCCGACGATGAGTGGGAAGAGGAAGAACCTGGTGAGTCTCTTAAAGGATCTGACGACGAAAAAGACGACGAAAATTCGGAAGAGAACGAGTACGACGTCGATAACGAGTTCATGGTTCCTCACGGGTAAGTCGTGCGAACACTTAATTTAGTTGTGTGATATTTTAATTTTCAACTCACGATAGATATGTTTACAACATTACACTTTTCTGAAATTAGATATTTATCTGACGAAGAAGCGCGAGCTGATGAAGAAGAGATGGAAGATATGGTAAGTATGTTGCGATAAGTAATTTTTTTAGTACGGCGAGAAAAAAAGCTAAAAGTTTTGCACACACTTATTAGTAAAGAAAGAAAATATCGATCTTACGGTGATGAACACGGTCTCAATCTTGAAGTAAATATACTTTTGTAATGTACAGTCGCCGCAAACACAAAAGATGAAGTTGAAGATATTAGGCGAACAATTCGAAGCCGAAAGAAACACAAAGACGCAAAAGCTCAAACCGAAATTAATTGGATGCGTTTGGCAAGGACTCGGTAATACATTTCCGGAATCTAGTAAGTATTTTTTTTTTTTTTTTTAAATAAAATCTCATGTGCGACTTTAATATAAAAATATTAAAGTTACAAATAATAAAAATTTGGAATTATATTTATTTTCACGTGTGTATTTTCTGTAATATTTCACGATACAAATTTGTTTCAGCTCCTCCAAAAATCAAAGAGCTTTTATTAGCACGGCAAGCCTGGGTCAGCAATATTCCGATAATACTTCCATCGCCGGAATGCAAAACTCAGACACCGCAACAATCCGTGAGAGAAAAAACCAAATCGAAAAAAACAAAATTGTCTGGCGAAACGCTGCCTGATGTGCTCCAATTGCTGCACGGAAACACTCATCGCAAACGTCTTTCCGCGAAAAAGATAAAAACAAACACCGAAACAGAAATGACGAAGCCACAAACTACAAATTCAGTCTAACGGCTGTTATGCGATCTTCGCAATAACTGTGAACTTTTTTATCGACTGACTGCTTTCAATAAATAGATTTAAGTGAAAAATATTAGAAAATCGAACGACATGTAAAATTTTCTCATATTTAAATAGACGTTATTTTAAACAAATATGTATGGAAGAACAAATGAGCAGATTCTGTGAGAACAGTTTGCTTCTTGGAAATATATATATTTTACTGAAATATTCATATTTTTTATAAAATATATATATATTTTATATTAATTAAAACAATTATATAAATTCATATTAATTAAAAATTAATTAAAATTTATGTATATTTTAATGCAAAAAAATTTATACATATGACATTGTTTAAGACGTATGTTGTGAAATAAGAATACAAGTTTATAGTTATAGAAAAACGGAATTTAAAAAAATCACGATACAGAATAAACACTAAAAAAAAAACCGAAAAACGCTAAATGTAGAGTAGGAAAAGAATAGATAACCGAATGTCGCGCTCCCGTCTAACTCTATTATCGGAACAATTAATCAGTCGGTATTAAACAATCTCGTCGTCAAAACATGCTTTTTGAGTTTCTTTCATGTGGCGAAAAGTTACGATATATTTAAGAAAAACCTACTTAGCGATCGTGTATTTATATCTACGTTACAATACAATTAACATCACCACGTGTATCTATGTTACAACACAATGAACATCACCACTACGAGTAGCATGCACGGCATGTGAATTCTACGTTAATAAGAATTACAATTATTTCCATGAAATACGTCAATATAATCATATTTGGACGTTATATGTTATTGTATGATACATATATATAGTGCCGTGCATTTATTCTCGCGCGTAAAAATAAAGTGGTTTATTAATTATCATTCGACAAAATGTATTCGACGATCGAAAAAGTGCATTTTGCGGTCGACACTTTGCACAACTGTCATATTGTACATAATACAAATAACAAATTATTAGTAAATTGTTATAAGCAAAAAAACTTTTTATACGTTTTGAAAAATCAGAAAATTTACCAATAAATTTAATCATTTTCTAATCTCTTTCTAGCACGAAAAAACACGACTCCTTGGCTCGGAACTATTTTTATTCTTTAATGTAATCTCCTTCAAGTTTAATGCCGTCTAAATTCAATCTTCGTTCCTCGAGAATTTGATGGCAAACTTTTCGAGCATTCGACGATTTAGATTTTTTTCGAATCGAATTAAATTTGCATTTATTTGTGTTAAAATTAACTTTGGTTTATATTTCGCACATGTGTCGAGCGCTTGACTCTTATTTGCTTATTTTTGTATTAATAATTAAGATTCCTTTTGTTTGCGATCTGATCGCGCGGACAGCGCGAGAGCGCAATAAGAAGAGAAAAATAAGGGAAACAGAGAGAAAAGTAGAAAACAAAAACAGAGAAAGTACAGGATGAATCAGGAATAAAGTAGAAGAAACCAGAATATAGTACAAGATATATGCCTAGAAGGTACAGAGAGAAAATGGTAGCCAATGGCTGCCCTGGCGTTGCTACAGTATTGAACGTCTCCTGCATAGAGTCCACATCTCATCTCCTCCTCTCTCTCTCTCTTTCTCTCGTTTTCTCTTCTCTATGTCTCTCTTTTCTTCACTCTCGCTCTTTCTCGCTTTCGGAGCCACCCGACCTCCTGGTCGTCCTCGTCCTCGTCCTCCAACTTCTCCTTCAGCCCACGGTCGACGTTCTCTCTTTATTTTCTCTCTGTCTCATTCCTGTGTCTCCTGCTGCTTCGTCCATCTGTCTCTCTCCTTCCTTACATTCTCTTTCTATTACCTCCCTCACTTACATCTCCTTTCTCTCTCTCTTTCTCTCTCTCTCTCTCTTACTCTTATGTTTCTCTTGTCTTCTCGTAACCTGACGACGTCCTCCCTCCATGATCTCGTCGTAGGGTGGAGATCCTCCCTGGTCCTCCCTACCTCTTCCTCTGTGCTTCTCTTCTCTGGCTCTCATCTCACGAGGTGGAGGTGGGAGGTGGTAGAAGAGGAGGAGGAGGAGAAGGCCTCTTGGTAACCTCTCTTCATCAGAGACGATCCGTGAGTTTGCTGCCGAGATCCGGAGTGGTGTGAGGAGGCTGCCTCTATATTCTCTCATTAATATCCGACCTTAGGAGGTCCGAAGCGGCCCGTATGACCGCGGTGGCCTCTCTGTCCAGATCTTCAGCGACAGTCCCTCTTCGAAAAGATGCGCGACTGAAACGCACAAAACATATCAAAAAAAAAAAAAAAAATCATTGATCTCTCATTGAGATATTGCTTTGTAATCTCCGCAATACGTGTCGAACGTGTGTTAATTTAATTATCCGCTGTAACTCGACAGCAGTGCAATTTGAGACTCGAAGTTTCACGAAATGAATAAATCGTATGATGAATCGCGAGATGACACTGATTATTTCCGTGGGGAGGGATTTAATGACGGTCAACGGCGAATTGCGCCGGCAACTGATAATCGAACCGCGGATCGATGCGAGCCGGAGAATGATTACGGAAGATATAAAGAAGCGAGAGAGAGAGCGGAAGGAAAGAAGAGAAAAATGAAAGAAGACAGAAAGGTCAGAGAAGCGAAGTGGGATAGTTAATTGAATATTCAGGAATACGATTGATGCGCGGTGTCAGTAGCCATAGCGTAGAGTCACGGCATGCGGCGGCGTAATCGACGTATTACATCGGACTTTTACGGTCAATTATGTTAAGACTAAAATGCACTCGAACTTCAATGTAATTTCCCTCCTCTCTTCCCCCCCCCCCCCCAAAAAAAAAGATTTAATGTCGAGCGCGATCTTAATATGCAAAAATAGCGGGACTGGCAATGCGTTTTCGAGGGAAGATCGCCATCCCGATGTGCATTCCCGGGTTCGAGTCGGAAACAGCTACGGCGGCAGAGGGGGTGAATCTTTTTTTTTTTTTTTTCATAGGACGGAGTCCTCGCCCGCGCGCGCGGTCTGCAGCTGCTGGATCTTATGCTAATCCCACCCCCGGAGGCTAACCCCGGCGTGCGCATCCCATGAAAAAGTTGCTCGTTACAAAACGCTCGCCCATAAATCTCCTTCCTAAGCTTAATCTGTCCGCCACCGCCGCCGCCGCCGCCGCCGCCGCCGCCGCTGCTCTCTCTCCGAGCCGACATGCGTCGCGGAAAACTCCTGCAAACTGGGCGGCAGGTGTATACGCTTCGATATGCCCTACGGATTTTCATAATTTTTTATCCTTCGGCGAAAATTTAAATCCTTGCCGAGCCGGTTGTGTTCGCCCCGTGTAGAAAGTTTCTGGGGGTCGCGGTTGCGAAATCGCGTCGCGTCAATTAAAAAAAAAAAATCATCACACGATAAATAAAAAGATGATGCATGTTTTGCAACAAATGCAACGATCTTTTTCAAGACGATATTTTTTAGTTATCTGTTGCGTAACATATTTTTTACTGTAATTTGATATCGCGCGCGCACAGACACATCTCCGTTTAAGAACATGTGGTACTTAGCACGTAGTACGTGCGCTGGAAATTTTGAGAGGGTTAAAAAAAAAAAAAAAAATACATCGGAGAAAGAGAGACGCTCCACTTACGAAGAATCCGCGTACGTTACATGCGAGAAGAGAATCCTAGCGTCCTCGGTAAAAAAGGAGGGAGGAGGGAGAGGGAGTAACATCTCGAAAGAGAGCCTTCGTGCTGTTCGCGAGCACAGAGTAGTTTGGACACGCATAATGAGAGCTTCGCCCCCGAAAGGTTCGTGCCGCTGTCGAGCGAGTATACCGGAATACGAGTAGGAGGGCAAAGAAAGAATTATAAGAGATGGGCAGAAGGCAACGTGTAGCGTGAGAACTCCCAGCGAGCCGGGCTCTTTCTCTTTCTCTCTCTCTCTTTCTCTCTCGTTCTTTCTCTCGCCGCGCTCCCGGGGTTTCCGAGATGCGCGCGTGAAATCCCAAATGTAGATATCTGTTCCGTGAGAGGCGTTCGGAAAAGGGAGCTTATATCCGCGCTCTAGGAAGGATGTGTCGAATGAAGAGCACAAGGAAGTATTCCGGTAGCTCTCTTCTACCACTCTCCTCCGCGTTTCTTCGGTCTTGTCTTCGAGTTTCTTTCTGAATACTTGGGGGTAGTTGTGTTTCATTGCTCGGTCCGAATCATCAGCTTTGATTTGTCGAATGAACGTACTCGACTTTGAGAGGCTGCTGATATAAATTTATATATTTTTATATATACAAGTATGTTACACATATATATACACATTTTATGAGTGGTCGTGTTAGCATACAATAGAGCGTGTGAGAAGTCTATGGGCGTGGGGGCCATTATGGAGATGGATTTTCCTTCGAATAAAGCTCGCGGGACGGGCATGAGGACGTGAGAGGAGAGTCGGGAGAGAAAAGGGAGTAGAGCTTGAAGAGCCGCCACCGGACTACGGAAGGAAAGAAGGTGGCGGCAGGGGGTTGGGAGGGTGGGAGAGAAGACGAAGGAAGAGCGACGATAAGAAAAGAGAAAAGAGAAACGTGCGAGGAGGAGGTGGTTGGTATGGTAGTGCTGGTGGTGGCGCTCCCAGTGGGTAGTTCGTGGTAATATATCACCCTCTTGTCGTCCGTGAGACGCAAGTAAGCCTGTCGACCAATGCCCACCCCTTCCCGACTCCCTCTCCCAACTACGAGCTTTCTAAGGCGGAGGTGCGAGAGGGAATCGATATCCTAGGTACGTCCGCGACGGACATTGCACGGGAAGGAAATGTGCTCGGATAGCTCTCTTCGTGATCCTTGTGCTTCGCGATCGATATTCTCGAAAATCAATCTTTCCGAAATTAGCGCTCGAACAGACACCAAGAGTTTTCGATCAGACTCGAAAAAATCTTGAAGAGAGTAAAACAGCACAGATACATTTGAAACTATTAAAACTCGCAACTTATTGTTTAGATTTTTAATTATTTTTTCGTGCGGTCTCTCTTTCTAATTTAAAACCGTAACAATTTCGTATCTTTTAAAATGAGAATTTTGTACTTGAATTTTCATTCATAATGATTTCGTATACTGCAAATAATATAAATAAACTATACTTCGGAAAACTATTTTTCTCTCTTCCGCTTTCCGAGCAATGCAACCTCCGTGTATCTTTCTTCATCTCTTGGAACATCACCGGAAATCCCTCGTACCGCTCGAGCGGCGAGGCCCGATACTTTTGCGAGTAACAACGCGGAGGCAACGGCGGCGGCAAACGCGGTTTAATCAAGAAAAGGAGACTGAGATATAGACGATGGGGAGATGGGAAGATGTAGACGACGAAAGATGGAGGGACAAAGCAAGGATTCCCGAAGGAAGAACGCCAAGGAGAGGGTAAAGAGGGATCGGACGAGGAAAAGGAGGAGAGTGGAGGCAGTGGCAGCAGAACGGAGGAGGGTGACGGGATGTGGACGGAGGTGGAGGTTGTGGATCAATGTGTCGCCTTCGTGTCCAGCAGCTTGCGAGCGCTTGCGCTCTCTGACATCCTCTTTCTCTTTCTCTTTCTCTCTCTCTCTCTCTCTCTCTCTCTCTCTCTCTTCTTCCTCGTTACTTCGCGTCCGTCCTAGTCCCTGATTCGCCGAGAACGTGGTGACAACTCCTCTCCGAGTTTGTCATTCGATATCACGCTCGGTTTCCCCCGCTCAACCCTCTCCTCCCTTACCACCGCTTTTGTACCTTTCTCCGATAGCCGCGCGTATCGCGTTGCTGTATTCGTTTTTTTCTTCGGGGCTGTGTCACCATACAGGGACCGAAACGTTAGTCGTCGACGAGGACTTCCCTCCGCGGCCTGTGACAGATTTGTCGATCGTCACCGCCCTTCGTGGGTGGGGCTCTCGCTGAGAATCCATTCTTTTCTCGCTTTGCCAGGTGTTTCCGACTTCAAAGGTGAGAGAGTAAAATAAGAAGATAATAGAAAATATATTTAACGTCATACTTAATAGAATACAAATATATTAAATAATTTTTATATTATATTAATAATTCGGGAACCGAGCGCATATATATAGTGAGATATCTTAAATATCATTAATTTTCGACTAGTCAATTTTGCATAAATTTTTTTTACTACTATAATGAAAATAAATAAAACTTATATACATATAATATATAAAAACTAATATATACATGTACCTAAACTAAAGATATCAAATTGAAATATTTGGTTTTAGAAACTATATATTGAGCGCACAGCTTGAGCTTACAATTTTCACCCGTAATTTATAACGAATATATAATTCCTTTACCGCGCGGTGCCGGTTACATTTAGTTAAAATTCTTCAGCGAATCAGTTCGCATCGCGCGTTAGGAACTTCCCCGAATTAAGAACGGGGACACGTGTATTGAATTTCCTCGCCATGCTGTGTTTCCGTCCTCCTCGACTCGGAATGTCGTTGTCCTCTGTCCCCACCACAGAGCGACACCGGCGACAGTCGGGATTGGCCAGCCGTGGGGACAAGGGCGTGGTTCACCTCCATCGCGTCTTTCAATAATTACACGACTCCGAATTATTCCAAGTTTTTTTTCTTTTATTTAACATCTCTTAAAATATATACTTATATACAATTATTGTCTCTGAAATATACTATGCAATTATTACGTGTTTGTAATATTCACGTCTGTTCAGAATACTAGTTTAACTATTGTGTTAAATAAAGAACATTTATTTTTATTAAACAGTAAATTATTTATTATTTACACAATTAAAAGCGTTAAATTTTTGTTGCTTCAAACGGATCTAACTCGCACAGTCATTTTGTCACTTTAGATTTCAAAAGAGAGAAGCGCATTGCTTCAGACTACTGTTGCGTGCGTTAAATTGGCTATTCGTTGCTGACGTTATTCAACAATAATGCTACAAATGTCTGCTAGCTTTCTCGCGTATTTGAATAAAAGTAGCAAAACGGCGCGTAGAAGGAGAAATTTTTTTTCGCGAAACAATTCAATGCCGATCGATGTATTTGTCGTTGTAAGTATACTTCCCATCGAAAGGACCAATCAGTGCGCGAAACGTATAAACGAGATGAAAAGAGCAAAACGAGACAAGGACGACGGGGGCGTGTTGAAAATGCTCCCACGGCGGGCGATCCTTGTGCAACGGGGCCCTGCCGTGTCGCGGGATAATTGGGACACCTTGTATTATCGCTTGCGTGCCATATACGCGGTGCGTGGTGTGTGATTGGATAGGCGGAGATGGGTCGCGCGAGATAGCTGACCCTAACTAAGGTAGGAAGACCGACTGTGGGGGTATATCTCGGAGGACCATCTTCTCCATCTGCAGTGGCGTTACCTATCTACGTCACGGTTGATGCATGGTGTGGGCGTTCCTGTGTTCGTACTCAGAGGTTCTCATTTAATTATCGACCAATCCCCTCTCCCCCCTGACGACCTCTTCTTCCCCGGTGCATGTAGTGTGAAGCCTGCCTTCCAATCTAGTTGAACAAAAACATCCTCTATCTGATTTGCGCGCGAAATGCACTTCCCTATTTTATAATCGCTCGCAGAAAGTCTTAGTAATTTTTTAAATAAATATTGCGTTTTACCATCAAAAAGTTGTCTCGGTTTAATGTAATTCTCAGTCTCGTTAAAAAACAATTGCTGTGCTCTTTCCCTCGTAGTGAAAATTTTTGGCATCGTTTCAAGCGATTCCTCGATCGTATCCACTCGCTACTGCACACGCGGCCGATTATAAATCACGACGTTTGGCGAGGCCCTTTGATGACGGCGCGGCCATGGTCATACACCCACACCCCGCAATGCAAAAGTTCACGAGCGCGCATATAAGCGCGTGTATATGTGTGTGTGTGTGTGTGAATGTGCGATCATCCCTTACTTATAATGGTGGGTTTCAAGCAGTCAGTGCCATACGCACTCACGTATACGACAGGCGAGGGCGACAGGGAGGGAATAGTGGCACGGGAAGAGAGAGTCCTCATTAACAGGTTATTAATAGCACGGCCGGCTCATATTAATGACAGACGCATCTGCTTCTTATATATCTACCTGGCGTGTATACGCCGGACTCTTCTCGCGCGCTCTTTCTCTCGTCTCCTCCTCGTCGGACAGTCGACATTTTTAACGCTCGCCGCGATGCGCATTCTCACGCGCGCGCGAGTTTCGATCGTATATCTTGTTAAGCTCGTGGACGTGAGTTACACACAAACCGCCGCCGAACGTAGATACAATAAACCAAGGATTGTATCATAAAATTTTCTCAAATGAGCAATTTTTTTCCGAATCGAAGCGCCATCGATAGTAGGAAGCTCCTCGTAGAAGAGCGCATTCCCGCGCGCGAAATCTATAATGATGAACTTTCTTTTATTTATGTGAGAGCGCGGTTTTTTCGGTTTTTCGCCGGATCTGATTAGCTTCAGATTCTGACGAGTCACCGTCCATTCCTGCGGCGCGGTGTGGCGCGGTATGTGATAAATCGCGGCATCGCTATACAGCGACGTTCAGTAGCCTCGTGATGGCTCGCGTTCCCCAATTTAAGCGGTATTCAAGGCGACACAAAGAACCCCCGGTAGCTCATATGTCATCGCGCGGCGCGGACTCTACGGACGGCTCCGCATCAGCTTCGCCGCGCTTCTTTTGTCAGGGGGCTTTAACCGCGACGTCGTGGACCATGGCGGATAGATCTGTGGACATTTAAGCGGCCGCGCTCCTCGCCGCCAGGGAGAAGGCGTAAAGAAGGCGCGAGCGAACGCTAATTGATGTTACTGACTCGGAGTGACCCGCCGTGTCGACGCCGGTGTGTGTGGTCGCGCCTGCAAAAGCATCTATTTACTGTCGTCAAGTATCGAGAGAAGTACGTCGCGTCTCAATGACCAGGCGTATACAACACTAGTACCAAACATTTGTTATAAAAATAAGAAATTATAACAAAGTACTTATGTACTCTGTAACATATAAATATTTATACATTATAAATTATAACAAAGTATATATGTACAGTTGAGAATAATTGAAAATGTGTAATTTAAAAAATATTTAAAATATTGAAAAATTTTACATGTTTAATATTTACATGTTCAATATTTACATCTACTAATTATTTCTTTACATATTTCATTGTTCCTTTAATAAATGTCCTTTAATAAATGTTCCTTTAATAAATGTCCGCCCATTGGAACATGTTCGATTACATTGGGACACATTTTACAAATCGCACATTTATTTATGACCCAAACGGGGCGTTTTCTATAATGACCGCGAGCGTGATACGACGTAACAGAAAGAGAAAAACGACGACGTAAAGCCGCAGATTGGATGAATCCACTGCTGATCGCAGCTGTTGGCGCGGACGATACGAAAACTCGGCAGCTACTAGCCGAATCTATGCGAGGGCTGTTATTATCTTTTACAACCGCGGGTCGCCGAAAGATCGAGGGAGAAAATGGAGGGGACGCGCCGCGTGTAATTTGACGTTTAGCGATTTAAACGTTTGTCTGAATCACCGTGATGCATCTGTAATCTACGCGCGCGCGCGCGCGGTCGCTCTTTCTGCACGACGGATATATATCTGACGTGTGTTCGACGCACGCATGCCGTTTAAAAAAAACGCAGCTGCTCTTCGTCGGCTAGACTAGAGGTAAATATCCGGTACGGCCGTGCGGATTCTCTCTCTCTTTCTCTCTCTTATTTGTCCGTTTTCGTCGTTCGTGTCGTTTTTCATCGTCGGCGCGTTTCTCTATCGCCACTGCGAATCAGAACTCTCTTGGCCTATCCGTAATGGAAGCTGCAGTTTGATCGTGTTCGAGTCGGGCCCGTCAGACTCTACCCTCCGATAGAAAATGAAATCAAATTACCAGCCTAGATACCGCATCATCAGCGAACGACGCCTGGTCCAGTCGAAATGAACGAAACGCTGAATCTGCGCTCATTGTTTCGCGATCGGGCAATTACGAATTTCTTAACGATATCCATCATTTCTTCTAACAAACGACGCAAATAACGCGTCTGTCTAACAACATAGATGCGATTTGATGTCGTCTTTGACATTTTCGGACACAAAGTGTTCATGAGGAAAAAACTTCGGACGCTGTTTGTCTTCTCTTCGGTGTCATTTTTGTGTGCGATATGGGTGCCGGGAATGCGGCGCTCACAAGCTCAGCTTTTTTTCGTCGTGCTCTTTTTCGACAACGACCATTCTTTTTAAACGCCCTCAGCTCGGTATCACACGCTTCCCCATCCGGCTCTCTTTCTTTCTTTCTCTCTCTCTCTCTCTCCGATACTCTCCTTACCTACCCCCCAATCGCGAACTCGGGTTCGGCGTAAGTGCGAATTTCTCCTTTTTCTCTCATTTCCTTTCGTTGGTCGGACGTGATTACTGGGAGGCCGAGAAGTTCTAAGCTGCTGCCCCATTCCTCTCTGGAGCACGGACATCTTTGCGGAGGAGGAGAGAAACCCGAAGGAAGGAGAAGGAAGAGATGGAAGAGAGACGGAAGGAGAGAAGAGAGCCCTATGCGGATTGTGATATACGGGAAAGAGAGGAGCGAGAAGGATGAGAGAGTCGTAGCAGAAGGGCGATGTGGAACGGCGAAGGGGCGGAAGGGCGAGAGGGAGGGGAGGGAGGGCAGCAGCGCGCGATCGGAGCGGAGGGAACGGAGGTGTACAAGAGCAGAGGTTACTTTTAATGTCTCGCGTCACGCAGCCCAAGGCATCGTGAGCCTCGCCTCGTCCTCCTTACTAATTTGGCGCCAATTTCCAGGCAACTCCCGAGCAAAAACTAACCGAACCATATACCGCTCTCTCTACTTCCCCTCTCCTTCCCGCCGTCCGCCGTAGTATACATGTACACGTGTAACGTGCACTTCAACGCGGGACTCTGATTAAATGCTACTCCGCCGCGCGCGTTTCAGTCAGTCCTTCTTCCTTCCTTCTCCGTGCTCTTTTTCTCTCTATCCATCTCTCTCTCTCTCTCTCTCTCTATCTATCTATCTCTCTCTTTCTCTCTCTTTGGCGGCTGAGGGGTTCCTCTTCTCTCTATCTCTCGGTGGCGCGGTTCCCACAGTGCACGGACGAGGATGTGATACCGAGAGACGGTTGCTGCTGGCAGCAGCGCGCTGTTCGTCGCGCGAGCAAGTATAATGCGTGCTATGAAGAACAACCGGCGCGTATGCGCACGTGAACGCTTCTTTGACCGTCATCGCGAATCTATTTTTTCCACGCCGCCTTTTCGTCAGGGCGCCTGTCTCTTCACTCTCTTTCTCCATCGGTCGCGCGAACCAATTACTTATCAGTATTTTATAGGTTTTAATTCTCAGAACGATTTAATAGACTTGGTTTTACTAAATACGTGATACGTTCTTTACCTACACCGATCTCACCGTTCAGAAGAGATCAAATTTCACACATCTAACTCGTGGAATTGCCAGAGATTTCGGAAAAATCTTTCCGCGCGCACAAAAAAAAAAAAAAAAAAAAAAAAAAATCGATAAACACCGATCGCATGTGGCCGGTAGGTTATGCAAATACAAATCTCAGCGGGCGTCACTGTAATGGTGAAGCGACGGGTTCGGGCAGCACGAATGACGCGAAGGAAGCGAGGTATCTCTCCGCTCCGTGGATATTGCGAGGATACAAAATCAGGCAGTCTCAAGGTAGGCAGTCAGTCAGTCAGTCAGACTGCCGGTCAGGGAGGGCAATCATGGGCCAGGTGGAAGGAGAGAAAGAGAGCGAGATGAGAAAGGGAGAAGGAACGAGGGCGAGTGAAGGAAGAGAGCGCTTGGCAGGCATCCACGGACAGTATATCACGTGGCAAGGATAAGTTTTTGATCGGGCCTCGCTATACGGATGACTCCCTGCTGGTTGACCTCATCACGCCACGCTATGGGGGTCTTTATAAACCACCATCGACTACGCGTATCCTAATCACCTTTTGTCTTAAGCCTGCCAAACTCTTTCTTCGAGAAGACGGAGACCGGCGCGTTGACTCCTCTGTCGAAGGAACCCGATAAAAAAAAAAAAAAAAAAAAAAAAACGAACAAATGTACGAAGAAACTGCGTCTTTTGATGCAGAAGAGCGCGAACAGAACGTAATGTTTCATTGAGATGTGATTTGTTAATTTTATTTATTTTTTATTTCACAACTTTGTGCTTGCAACAACAATAGAATCGACGATTTTAAATATTCTTTGTTTTCCGTTCATTTGTTCATCTGTTTCCCAGCTATTTTCAGTACGATCGTAAGTTGTAGGTTACTTTTTTTTTTTTTACGACGAATTGATAGTTTTGTTATTAAAGCTATTGATATATCGCACAAATGGAGCAAATCACCAGGCCGCACTGCTGGGTGCGCGGTGGCAAAATCGAGGAAATCGTTTGGATCGGTAAAGAGGTGCTCGCCTGGTGCATCGGTTTGTACATCGTATTCTTTCACGTTGCGAAGAAACGACAGACGTTACGCTGGTGCTGGAACGACGTGACCGGCGACGGCGCTCACTGCATAGCCGGTCACGTTTCCTCGCCGATTTTCGCCTTTTCCGAGAGATCATTACGCCCGCGGATCTTCGTTCACGCGTATCCCTCGATGACGAGGATCTGCGAGTGCGTGCAGGGATGCATCAACAGCTACTTGGCAATAGCGTTCACGCCTCACGATCACCTCGTGTCGCTGGGTGCCTATCCGAACTTCCCCCTGATCGTGTGGTGCTGGAGAACAGGCGAGAAAATCGCGATCGTAAACACGCCTATACGCGACGAGGTCGGTCAGACGATCAGAATAACTCCTGTCGGACGCACTGTGATTGGGCAAGTAGGAAAAAGTTGCGGTAAATTGCTCACCTGGGAGCTCGATGTTGTCGACAAGATTGTCATCTTAAAAGGCATGTAGGTTTACTAGTATTTTTAGAATAATTTAATTTTTTTAAATTTTTTCTGTGTATTTAATACTAAAACTCAAATCTAATGCGTCAAAATAACGGATTGCAGAAATGCAATCTATTTGCAAATGTTCTAAGTAGTTTTATTTTAACGAGAAAAAAAATAAATGTGAAATATATTAAAAATCTTTGTAGCCTGAAACTTGTCTTGTTAATTAATTATCTTATAACAAATTACTTAATCAAATATTTAATTAATTAATTATTATAAAATATTAAATTAATCAATTATTAAAATATTAAAGTTAATTAATTATTTAAATATTAGAGAAATATAAAATGAAATTTTTTTCAAGTACCTGTCAAACTGTCAGATATGATAAAACTAGATATACATTTCTCTGTGGTCTAATGTTAATTATACAAAACAGATTTTTCGTTAAAGATCTTAAAACATGTACTCTTATTATAAAGATCACGAAGTAAATTTGCCAAAAGAAAACGCTACAATTCACGGGATTAGTTGGTGTCCCACGCCGAGCGATCCTGTGCTGGCGATCACTGATTTGCACGGTCACGTGTACTTGAGTAACTACGACGGTACCGCCGTTCAGCGTGTCGTTTTCTCACAACGTTGCTGGATTTGCACGAACGTCGAATTGCCGGGAGTATGCTGGTTTCGCGAGGGAATCATACTCAGAACGACCTTCTGCCAGATACGTTACTTCAAGAGAGATCCGAAGATTAATGCCTGGCGCAAGCAGTGGTGCGTCAAGGCGACTTACGAGCCTTACATTCTGATCGTTCATCCCCTCAGGAACGATCGATTCTTTTACTACACTTACGAGGGTTATCTGATGCAAATGACCTTCTCCGAGACCGACGGCAAACCGACGATCCACAATTACTTCCATTACGGCAGTAGATATCGTTTCGTCGATTTCTTGTATCCCTGGTGCCATCATCTCGCAGTAACGAACGATCTCAGAGAGTTGACCGTTCTCGAAAGTTACAGCGGCGGAGACGTCTCGAAAGTCGAGCTCGACATGGAAGGCGCCATATCGGCCCAAATCTCACATCCGGACGAGCCGTCGATAGTCGTCGTTAGCGATCAGGGCGAGATGACGATTCTAGGCTTTACCGACCCGGAACAACCGATGATACTGGCGTATTTTCGTCTCCAGCGAAAACCTCTGGATTTCATAAAATTTTCTCACTCCGGCAAGTAAGTTCAAGGCAAATTGTTGATTTTCTACGAAGATTCGATTGAACGTAGATCAATGCCTCTTGTCATTCGCCGACACTTGGTTGTTTGCAGATTTCTGATCGCGGCGCAAAGGGAGACGGGAAATTGTTATTTTATCAGCCGCGACGTGCCGTACAACGTGATCGCTCAGCTTCGGATAAGGAAACCCATCGTTGACGTGGTGATACACGAAGAGGCGCGTGAGAGCTTGAAAGTGCTCGTGCTACTCGTCAAGTTCAAGCAATTTAACGTCGCAGCGGGTCAACAGTTCCTCGTCTACGACGTACCGTTGGATCTTTCGATCGAGCCAAAGACGATCGGTGTCGTGACGCTACCTGGTCTCTTCTACGATCTGTGTCACGCACCCGGCGACGATCCTGAGCTGCTGGTGGCCTCGCCTTATCTCAAGCGACAGCTCCACGTGCTCAAGCTGCAACGCGAGGACGCGACCTTGACGGACACCGCACTTACGGGTCACCATGTGCGGCTCGTTCGCACCTTCGCCGATCGACACTGGATCGCGACGTGCGCTTACGACGGATTGGTCGTTATCCGCGCCGAAACGGTGCGTCAAGTCGTCGCCGTCGTGCCGGCGCATCACAGACTCGACTCAGGCACTCGTAGGGCGATTGTCAACGTCAAGGGTGACACGATGATCGCTCTCGGTCACGACGGTTCTCTGATTGCGAGACGTGTACTTTACACGGGAAAGGTGTGTGTGAACAGTTGTTGCATTTGACGCAATTGTTCTCTCTCTCTCTCTCTCTCTCTCTCTTACTGTCACAGGTCGTTTTCTGATCTTTAGTACAGGAGAACGCGATGTCGATAGCCTCGATCGAAACTGACAACGTCTATACGCTGGACAACGCGTGGTACGAAAGACAGAAAGAAACGATACTCTCCGATTACGTCTCCCTTGATCCGGCGATTCGCGCCTCATTGACTCGAGCCAGACAGGAGTGTCCAGCGTCTGACGAGAACAGAACCTGGGAAGAACGGTCAGAATATATGCGGCGATCGGACGAAAAAGAACTCTACGCCGCGGAAAAAGCTATTATTAAGAAGCATCTCTCGGACTTGAAGACCATCTTGGCGCAACTCGTCGACGCCAACGAGACCCGTCCGGAGATAGAGAGGCTGCCGGTGTCCGCGTTCGGTCTGGACAGAATCGGCCGCGATCGGAAGTTAAAGGTAGCCGCGGACGAGCGCGAGAATTTCCGTACGGAACTCGAGCGTTTCTGCGCTTCGATGGATCGCTTGGCATGCTGGATCAAGACGACCTTCTGGGACCCGCAGATCGTGCTGGGTCGCTCGATATTTTCGTTTCGCGACGACACGGAAGTGACGAATTATCCGATGACAGAGGAGGATCCGTGTTTCCGGGATTACTTGCGCTGGGCGCACTTCGCGAAAGAGTCGGAAAGCCACGTAACCGACGACCGATTCGAACCTTGGCGCAAGTACACGAGCGATCAGCTTCGAACGATACTGAGCAAACCCGTCAGGATTCGTCGCGACGAGGTGTACGAGAGACGAAAGATGCGCGCGTTTCTGGAGGACGAGAAGCACGAGATCGAAGAGATTCTCGCCGAGGAGACGGCGGAAATGCGGAAACTCAACGGTAATGATTACTCGCTCAGCGAGGCACAGTTGAACTCTAAATAATAACAAAGAATGTCATAAAGGTTACAAGGTTGTGTGTGTGTGTGTGTGTGTATAGGAAGCAAGTCGCGAAACTTGTAATTTTCGATTTTACTCAGGCATGACGACGCATCGATTCGTCGAGCAATCGCCTTATTATTACTCGCAGATGGAGACTTACGGCTTCGCGCACGCGACTTTGGAAGATCGCTATCTGATGAACGACTGCAACAAGCTCCGCGCGTATTTCAACAAACTCTTCGACGACATGTACGAAACGAAGAAACGGGAGATGAGTGTAATACGTGAGAGAAACGAGAAGATACGCCACATAGATTCCGAGTTGAGGACAATGTTCGGTCAGACCGTGCCGCAAGTTCCTATCGATCCGCAGTTGCATTTCAAGGTAAACACAGGGCGAGATCGTTTAAAAAACGTCGTGTATATTTTTAAACTCGCCGCGATAATTGATCTTACGTACCAAGAAATAAAATACACGATCGGTATATTTCGAGCAAATGTGTCGATTAGGAAGAAGCGGAGAGCATCGTCGAGGTGCTCGATCGTGAGATCAAGGCGAAACCGTACATGAGCCCGTCGCGGCGAGAAATTCTGGACGAACAGGCGGCGGAGAGAGAGCGAATCGAGCGATTGTTGCTGGCTGACGATTTTCGCGAGCGCGCCATGATAAAAATGATGGACGGCGTGCTGGAGGTTAGATGGGAGGACACCATCAAGATGGACGTGCGCAAGCCCGCGTGCATGCTGGAGAAACAACCGGAGCAGTACACGAGCGACGACGTTACGGCGGTGAGAAAATACGAGGCGGACGTGGAGGCTCTTCGGCAGGAGCGCGAACGTTACAGAAGGATGCTCGAGGCCGATTACGCGAAGATCAACGGACTTTTGCAGAACGGGATCGAGAAATTCGACGTCAAGCTGAACGAATTCTTTCAGGTCTCTCTCGTCGATTTTTTTTTTTAAATTGTATTTTTATATAATTTTTCTTATTAATTAATCCGTTAACTCTAAAACGAGCTAATTCGCTCAACAGCTGAAGTTGAGAGTCGACGCGGCGTTAAATCAATTGAAGCTGCGACACAATCGCGGTCGTTTGCGAAACTTGGCGAAGGTGAAAGCTGTGAAAGAAGACGACAAATCGATACGAGAAATAACCGAGAAGCGGCGATACAATATTGCGCTGGAGAAACACGCGCAGAATTTACGGGACGTCTGTCAGGACATGTTCGCGCAACACGACGCGCTCTCCGCTCGCGAGAAAGCTGTAATCAAGAAATATCAGGAATTCTCCGGTTTGTCAAAGACCGCCATCGAGCATCTCGAACGACAATACAGACGAAGGCCAAGAATATATCTGAAGAGCGTCACTGCTCGCGATCTGCTCGATCTCGCCAAGTTCGTCACAGATTACACGAAGCCGATTTATTTGCCGGCCGAATGCTTGGACTACGTGAAGATTCTCGAGAACATAGACGCGCGACCGGACGAACTGCCTCAATCGGTCGACGCGAGTCACTGGGACCAGCTCGTCCGATCGCGACGCCAAAAGATCGAGATCGAGCTGAGAATTAGGGCTAAACAGCTGGAAATAGCAGCGGCGGAGCAGACGATCGCCGTGTTCGAAGGTAAGATTGATGCTTGCAAGTCGAGCGTGGATCTCCTCAGGAACCAGATGAGGAATTCGAGGGACGAGCGAATAAAGCGCGAGCAAGATGCCGAGATACAGCTCGTGCTGAGGATGGGTCAGGTGGAGATAAAACTTTGGGGTGGGCAACGCGACGCGGTGGACGCCATTTTGGTGCCGCGCGGCGAGATCGAACGGGTCAACGAGCACATTGCCGTAGCGGGAACGCGCAAGCTGGACTCCTTGAAGCGCACGATCGACTTCCGCCACGGAACTCTCATGCTCGAATGGGAGCACCGTTGTCTGAAGATGCGCTTCGACGAGTTGGAGGAGGATTTGCGTTTCCTTCAGGACGTCACGGTCACCTGGGACCTGCGGGTTTACCTGAAGAGAAGGGCGAGGGGGTTGCGCGACGACAAAACGGCGGTGCAGCTCGAGAAAGAAATCGAGATGACGCGGAAAACGCTGGAAAAGACGTTGTCCAAGCAGACGGACAAGTTGCAGGAGCTTCGGCGTAAGATCAATCACGTGAAGAAGAAGAACGCCGAGCTCGATCGAGCTGTCGCGGAATTCAACGTGAAGAGATGGGAGCTGGAGCATCAACGCGATGTCGCGCGAGAAACGAGACAACGCGAGCACGCAGATCGAAAGATGCGTCTGATCAAGCAGCGATCCGATCTGATCAAACAGCTCCAAGATAATTACACCGAGCTGCTGGCATTGCAGACTGAACGCGAGCTGTTGAAGTTGCGAAAGTATCCCACATTCGAGTACGTGGAGACGGACAGAGCGTGTTGACTGATTTTTTTTCTTTTTTTTCATTGTTAAACAGGTTTCTACATTCGTGTGTGTTCGCGTTACTTACCTTAATTTTCGAGTAATTTAATTATTAAGTATATGTCACTATATATATATATCTCTCTCTCCGAAAATACAGTGCCAGATCGCGATCACGTCCGATGTGATTTTCACACGCATAAACTCGAGCGTATAATATCTCTCAGGCGATCGCTAATTTCGCAATCACGAGAGAGCGACCCTCTCCTAAATTTCGCTAAATCACGACTATAACGCGATATATACCAAGGGGATTTAATCGGCGACGTTTCACTTCGGGAACCTCACAAAAGGACAAGCAGCAATTTGCACCGCGCCGGCATAAATCACCTGGCGCGACCCGATCTCGATACATAATAGGCGCCGCTCTCTCGCGGTCTCTACGATCTTTTCTTTTCTTTTCTTTTTTTTTTTTAGCGTTGTTGTTCATCATAAATAACAGTACTAATAGTACACCGGCGAGATGAATGATCACGGCGGTCACGGCGACGGCGGCGGATTATCGGGTATCGCCGCCGCAAAGTGCGCGTACAAATCAATTTAATCTGGGAAATTTCCAGGTGGCTCTCTTTTCGGAAGGAAAAAGATCGAGGAGAGAAAAAAAAAGTGAAGACTCATTCCGCGACGATTAGACGACGGCGTTTTCGGCTCGGACGGCGCGTTTTCTCGATTTTTCACAAGGTTCCGTCGTTTCTTCTCGGCTGATCTCTCTCAGGGATCAGAGATCTCTCCTCCAAAAAAAAAAAAAAAGAGCGGGGCGATTCAGCCCGCCGTGCGCACACACAGTGCGTTACACGATGTAAATATTTTCCGACTTTAATAGCGATATGATTTTTATTAATGGAGACAGTCGCGTCTCATTGTCAGTCTCACGCGGTATTACGCGGTCCATTCTTCCCCACGCGGCATTTCTCCCCCCACCGTCTCCGCGCGAGACTATAATAGCCGCGCGCTCAAGAAGAAGCGATATCCGTGACAGTCGATCGATTAATCATCGTTCCCGCCACTGACGCGGACACAATGCTGTCGTTGCGTCGTGCAAGAAGGCGAAATTCGGATGGTGGAGTGGCCACGTGTTATACACGTCGAGACATTTAATTGTAAGACGTCCGACGGGAAAATGCGCGTGGATGTACACGGTAAACAATATTATTAAGATCGTTTTTTATTATTAGCCGCAAGAAGCAAATCGCCTCGTAGAATTTGACTGATCGCACTGGTCAAATCTGAACCACTCGACCAACGTGATTGGTGCTCAGGTGCGACGCGAAAGCGCGTTAAAAAAAAAGAGAGACATTTAAAAATATCACAAAGCGAGTATCGTTTCAAAAATAAATAACAACCTTCGTCATCCTTGACTTACTTCGCATTTGATAGACGCTCCTTGATAAAAAAAAAAAAAAAAAAAAAAAAAAAAAGCGTTTACCCCACGTGCGCGCGTAAACGCGTTTTCGCTCTCCCGCGCGGCGAATACACGGAATTCTCACTAGCCGCGGAAGAAAAACGGTCGTTATCGGGAAAGCCCAGCCACTCCAATCAATGCAAATCAAATCGAGAGCCGCGAATACGAAGCGCGTAGTCAAATCAACCGAATAAAAGCTTCATGAATGTAAAGGACCCCCCTGAATACGAACACGAGCCAATCTGGTAATGCGTCTTTGCCTCCTCGTTCCGACGCGCGCGCGCGTATATGTGTGCGCGTATCTCGTTCGGCGAACAAAAAAAAAGGGAAAGAAAATATCGGCGCATCGCGTCATGTGAAACGTCAGGTAGTCTCGCGTATAATAGACACGCGTTGAATATTACAGGATGTAACGAGGGAGGGCATGTGACAGTGGAATTTACATGGAATAAAAATCTAAAAGGGTGAACACTACTACTAGTTATAGATAGATATATATATATATATATATATATACAATGTACAATGCATGTATGTATTTCCGCTTTTATTGTTCCAACACCGTAGAAGGCGAGGCGATTGCGAGAACACGTGTGAGATAAGCTCGTTGGTGCGCGATAAAAATTGGACGAGATCGTCCGTGGAAGAAAAAACGGTCGAGCGAACGGGCTGATGGCGGAGACGATCGGGGAAGGATCGACGGGACGGACGGGGAGGAAGAGGCGAAAGGGGTTATACCGCATCGCGGCTGACTTTACGACTCGCGCTACGCGCAGGGCGAAAGGGACGACACAGCAAAACTCGTTATTATCCGACCGTACTTCTTCGTGGCGTCCAAGAAGAAGAACCGGCGATGGCGGCGTCGATCGCCGTCTCGGGTCTCTCTCTCCCGCCGCGACTGCGCCACTCGGACCACTTTCCGACCATAAAGAGACAAAGGAGCGGTCTTTCTCGCTCTCCTCTCCACCCCACGGAAGGCAGTAAACTCTCATTTTCGCAAAATAAAAAAGGCTCTTGAAAGCGCGCGATTTGATGACGCGCGGAGCCGCACCGAGAAAATTCTCGACGTTCGTCTCAGAATTCCATTTCGACAAAAAAAAAAAAAAAAAAAAAAAAAAAAACGCCGCGTAATTACAAATATGACATTCTCTGGCGCGTGTCAAATGCGCGAAAACGCTTTTATCGCGCTTGTATCGCGCGATGGAAAAGCATTATATATATATATATATATATATATATATGTATATGTATATGTATACTACATACATTAAGACACGAGAAACGGTTTTGTTCCCGTCGGTCCCACGGGTGGACTCTGCCAAGGCGTGACATTAATCCTTCGTAAGCCGGGCGTTTCTGCCGTTTTGACGTAGCATTTGCGTATGCACCGAGTCGACGTGCGCGAAATGCCGCCCCTCGTCCGTTTTCGGCGGATTGGACTGAACACTCGCGACGTTCCATCGTCGTAGAGCCAACCGAACCGTTTAAACCAATCGAATATTCGCGACCGAACGATTCTCCCTCCCCTCTCCGGAAGACCGAAATATGCGCGTTTTTCTTTCGAACCGATAAGCTGAAAAGAACCGAAAGACCATCGATTCCAAACACTATAAAATAAATCCGTAGAAAAAGTTGTTTTTTAAAAAAATCAGACATTATTTGTATAAATAAAAGAATCATTTGTACATGCGCGAATAATTTCGGGGGCGGGAGTTCGAAGCTTTCGTTTCTCTCGGCGTTCTAAGTGCCGCACGCTGGATGCTTGAAATACGACCGGTGCTTATTACCATCTTTATTCTACTTTGTAACTCCGATGGGACGGATAGTGAAGAAGGAGGTGCGACGAAGCCCTTTGGTCGGTCGGAGTTTACGATTACGGGACTAATCTCGTTTTAATGACAGGGTCCCACATGGCCGGCGAATAATGAAGTGTCAAATCGGCCAGACTCGGCAGGCGTTGTTTTTCACTTTGAGTCTCCGGTTGTACCTCTTTCTCTCTCTCTCTCTCTCTCTCTCTCTGTGTGCGTGTGTGTGTGTGTGTGTGTGTATAAATGGCCTCTCCTTCTCGGTAATGTATTCCGCGGGCAGATTTTAATTAGCAGCGAGAGGATCTTTACCACCAGCCCCACTGTATCATTATGTCCCGAAACTCTCTCCCCCGTGTTCGGGTGTTACCTGTTTCGGAAAACGTCCCGCCAGCTGTTTCGCGGCCGTCACGCTCATCGCCAAATTTTACGCTGACACTTCGAGACGAAAGCGCCTTTTCCCTTTCTTACGATCCTACGCGTAATGTCTTCTCGGGTCAAAAGAAGCCAGAGAAAATCCGTAACATTGACGGTGATACGAAAATTTCAGCGTGTCCAATTCCAGCGTGTATTCATCAAACTTACCTTTTATACGCGGCAGGTTTTTTTTTCTAATTAAGTAATTTTTGGTAATCTACTCATCGTGACGGATATTAAATTTTGTCCGGAAAACTAACAAAAGATTTGTATTATGAAAATTAAACGAAGGAAAAATATTATCAAGACAATAATATACACGTGTACGTATTTGAAAAATATCGTGTAAAACAACAGAAATGTTCCTCAACACGACACGCGGCGATTTGTGCGAAACGAACGGAGAGAAAGAGAGAGAGAGAGAGAGAGAGAGAGAGAGAGAGAGAGAGAGAGAGAGAGTCTTCTTACTCTCGTCGTCGCAGGCGAGTGTCCGCGTGCGATATTTACGATCAGGGGAAGCGCATCCCTCGGGCGGGATGTGCGAGACACAATACAACTGCGCATATATACAGCATGCGAATAGTTGCACGCGACGCGTGCGGTGCGATTCTTCTTGCGCGCTCGCGCAAAAATCACATGTGCACTGCCTGTTGAGGCGTAATGAGTTGCATGCCGATACCGGCGAAGCCGATTCCCGCGCGGCGCAACTACGGTCACACGCCCGACGAACGCGAGCATGGAAATATTTCTGTACGCAAGAAAGTCCCCCCTTCCTTCTTTCTCCTTGGTCGCAGTTTTTATCCCTTTCCGCTGCGGTCGCTAATAACGACCGCGTATCGGTAATATTTCTTGCTTTTTCGCCGATGCTCATGATCGCCCGGTTCCCGCGTAATTGTTTTTGACTAATGCGCGCCATTGCCGACGTACCGAGGACTCGTTCATCGTCGTGCGCGTTCAACGTCTGAGAAAACTACCGTGAACTATCGCGAATAGTCTCGGCGAAAATCGTCGTCCATTCGATTTACGTACGTACCGTACGCAGACGTAGCATGTGGAAGCAGGTGAGTATATGCGCGCTCTCAAGACCTGCTTGCCTCGAGAAAGAGAGACGATCTTCCACCCTCTGAGCCTCGCCGCACCGAGTCCCCCTCTTTTCCTATGTGGCCGCCTTCCATCTCTCAGTTCTTCCTTTCTCCATTCCTTATACCGATCGTCTCGTTTCCACGCGAAATCTCGGCCGCCATTAATTCAACGCCAGCCGACAGGTCACTCGAGTAGAACAACCCATTACAGATATTACAAACTCGCGTTATAAGCTCTCCCTTTCTCTCTTTCTCTTTCCCCCATCTTCCATCGACTCGTATCAAATAATTATTATTGTTGTTTGCTTTGCTGTTCGTTCGCTGCCCTCTCTATTCGTCCACCTCTTCCTTCTATCGAGCCGCGCGACTCGCTCCGTGTTTCAACCCCTTCCTTCTGGGAGTCTACGCTTTTTTCGCGATAGGTCGCCGGGCAATTTGTTTCTAAATTTATTACCGATGACTGATAGGCCAAGGCAGCGTGCGGAGAAATGTGCGATACACCTTCCTCGCCTCGTGCTGCGTTGGTGATATCGAATTGGAATCGAACGTCGGGATTACCGCTCGCGGCTCTCGGCGCGCGCGCGCGGAGTCGGCGAGCACCCGATAAGGGTGCAAAACGGACCCGAGCGCGGTCGTAATAAATATTAGAAGAGAAGGGGGGCAGTGAGATAAAAAAATCGCGGCGAATATTCGCAAGGAGTAATGAAATTCCCTTGAGAAGTTTCTCGTTGTCTCGTTCGCAGACGAGCGCACCGAATCTCTTCGAGTTAAATCATCTCTTTTTTTTTTAATTAACAACACAGAAATTTTTTTTAGTCAACTGTCTCTGAATAGTTCGATTCTCCGAAACGATCAACTCTGTCTCCGGATAGTGAAATTATCTACTTGAGACGACGAAAAAGCACGAAGACGAGAGGGGCCAGCGAAATAATAGAAAAACGTGCGCGGGGACCGGAAATCGCCAGTTTGCACAGTCAGCTAAGCTAGTTCACAACTATCGAATTAGAGCGGTTCTGTCTGCTACACGCGTTTCACACGTGGTTTCAACGAAAGCAAGGACTCACACGGTTCTCACGTTCGCGTGCACCTATACGGAGAGGCAAGAAGAGGGCGGTTTGCAAATAAGAATCATACGAGAAATGGCGGCAGAAAAGGGGTAGCGAGGAGGGAGAGAGAGAAGCTTCGCTGATCCCGGCTCCGTCGAAACTCCACTTTAAATACAGGTCACGCGTGTGCTTCGCTCGCTTTTTTTTTTTTTTTTTTTTTTTTTTGTTTCTCGAGTGTGTTTCGTGCATAGTACACACACGGCTTTTCGAATGACGATTGTCGACTAGACGGCGACTAATGATTCGGTAATGAGGTACTCGGGCGCACTCGGGAACTTGATCTCTCATGTCGCACATGTTGGGCCATCGCGTACTTCAAACTCGGTGTTTCGGCGCTTTTTATTCGAGATCCGCAGACGGCACAAAAAATCAGGCGTAAATAAAAGATAACACGGCAGACCTAAAGAATACCGTCTCGTATTCCTCCGTGTGCTTTCAATCCATGTCATTTTCCTCGTGCTTACATTATTAAATGATACGTTTCGCGAAAGCATCGATCGACTACATAGCGACTTATGCGATTATATTGCCGCGGAATTGCCTTGATTTGGCAGAGTCCGGCGGGATGTTTGCATACACTTTATATTGCCGGTACAAAACCCCCGCTTCGACGTGTTCTCTTTTCGGGAAAATTATCCCGTGGGCTCCTCCACTTTCGCGGTGGGAATGACGGGCGCAACGATGCAAATTCCTAATCACTATTTTCGCATGTCCGCCACAGTTCCGCTCGTGTGCGTACGTGTGTGTGCGTGTCCGAGCGGCCGGTTGTTCGAACCGGCCGCGAAAAATAAGAGCGCGAGTTTCGGACCCCGAGATGCGTGGTACAAACACGCCCTAAACTCGGCAAATCACTCACGCGACCCTCGATCAGCAAGCGTTAACGCTTCGTGCGTTTTGAGCGCACTCACTTTTTTCCGCCGCTCATTCGACGTCCATCGATCACAGCTAATTTCGGGTGCACGGGAGGCGCCGGTGCATAATGATGAGCCTCGACCGTGCTTTCACGACGTACGCGCGAGAAGCTGCTACTTCTCTCGCGTATATTTCACATAGCGATTCTTCCCGTTGCAAAAAAAAAATATCTAGAATGCTCTTTTTTTTTTTTTAATCTCAATTCTCGTAAAGTTTCGGCGTGTTCAAAAAAAAGTCTGTTATTTGCGCTGAGCACAGAGCTGATGATCAAATATATACATACACGGATGTTCGCTTTGTGTACATACCTATATCTCGATTCTCTCGATGTAAACCGGGATCGATCAATACCATTGTCGTATCGGCACGCATACCGCGTACTGTCTTGATGGTCATCAGTGTCAGTTCCCGATCATGTTACTATGTTAGGTTTCCATTTCCTCTCCGCATTACGTTCAATATGTCAGCGGTAAGATCAGAGGACTTGATGATTCTCTCTCTCTCTCTCTCTCTCTCTCTCTCTCTCTCTCTCTCCCGGATGGATAATATAAAAAAAGCGCACAATCGCAAATTGCGTTGTTAAGACACGACATCGAAGATATCCGTCTCTTTCACCTTGTGACTTTCATCTTGCGGCTTAATATTAATCTGCGTCATCAATAACTTCGCGTTTCAGGCGAATGAATTTTCGTGGGACGCGCCTCTCTCGAATCAGGAAACCTAACGATCTTTAAACGGCGTTTCTCCCGAACGATTATTCCTCACCTGTCCTTCGAAGACGGAGCTATATACAGATCGCTCTGCTCGTCTCGCCGAGGACCTCGGGTCCTTAAACCTTCCGTCGTTGCTCTTGCTCGCCTGTGCAAGCAACCGACCTGGCACCAAGCGGTTCGTTTCTTCGTCGGTCAGAGGCAGCCATTATATAGTAGTAAATATCGTAACGACTCTTCCTCTGACTCTCTCGGAGCGCCGTGGCTCAGGCCGCGCGGCTAACGCGCGCGAGGCCTAACCACGAGTAATTATGTAATTGCCGAAGAATTACTTATCGGGGCCCCGGTCCCGCGGCCCGTCATTCAGTGACATTCCCGTCCATTTTACGAGGGCCTGAGTGGCGGGTCGTTGTCTTCAGGGACCCGGGTTGTCTTCCCTCGGCGTCCTCCCTCGCTGCCCCGCCTCCTCTCCTCGTCTGGCTCCCGCGTCGTTCTTTCTTCGCCTCGCCGCGGTCTCTCTCGCGTGATATCCCGACGTTGAGAAGCCGCCGCCGCCGCCACCGCCGTCGCCGCCGCCGTCGCGTTGAAACCGCGCGCGGCAGCTGTTCGGCCAAGCTAAATCCCGGGCTGCGTTCTTCTCTTCGGTTTTACACCGGGGCACTTTTCTAATTTCCAGCGAGCACGAGAGTGCCGTGAGAGTGTCCGAGAGTGTGCGCGCCCCGCCTTGGTCACTCTCGAAACGTCGTGTTTTACCGTCGAGCAAAAAAACGGGAGCCGCGATTATATCCCGATCGGGACATGCCTTCTCGCATTTACTCCTCGATCGAGCAAAGAAGACGAAGAAGAAGGAAAAAAAGATGTTCGACTTGTAAACCGTCGAAAACAACTTTGCAGCAGCAAAGAACAACGTTGTCGAAGAAAAACGTGCGACTTTGTTCGCGCGCGTCTTGTTTTCCGCTCTTAACGCGCCGCGTCAACGCGCCAAGAAGCTCAACTACGCGCCATTAATGGTAACAGTAACCTACGCGCGCGAGCGCACCCTTATCATTATTACGGGATCATAACGTGCTCACACGCATATAAAACGTACGCTAACGCTCGTGTATATGCGCGCACACCGCATGTCGTCGTTACGCGGTTGTCCGACCCGTTAACGCGAAAATGACGTAATTAATGCTAGTCAGCAGGACTGTAACCGCGCGCGCGCAAGGCGCGCCTTCCGCTTTTTACACGCTCGCGACTCGTCACGGGCATGCGGAATTTTTTTTTTATTATTATTATCGGACTCTCTTGTGTGTATGCGTGCGTGCGTGAGTGCGTGCGAAACCAGGCGCTGCATAGCTAGTCGATGGTTATGATGGACATTGTGAGAGAGGCGCGCGAGAGTGCATCTCTTCCGGAAGAAGATCGTTGCAATTAAAATTGATTCTGAATCTCCGCACCCGTGCAAATGCTTTTCGCTCGATTTGCGTATTATTGAGATTTCACGCGGTGAATAAGAACAAATTAAATAAAAATACACGAGAGAATAACTAAGCACAGTATAATAATATACAATATAATATTTAATATATTTATAATATACATATAATAATATTATTATAATAAATAATATAGTATAATATTATCCAATGTTTTAAAATATAATTTACTATTAAAATAGAAAAAATGGTTAAATTATTATATAAACAAAGAGATTTTCGGCGAATGCGTGCTATGGATGTACGTACGCGAAATATATTTTTAAACGTATAAATTATTACACGTAATAATTCGAAACTGAATTCAATTCGAAAACTCATGTTGGATGTTTGTGTTACATCGCATATGTGAATTTGCCGATTTTACTCTTCTATGAAATTCAGAAAAAACCATTGCGAAAAAAACATCTCAAATTCGCATTTCGTGCAGAAGAGGGTTCGGCTTGTAACCACGTCGTGTCGTTGTTTTTTTTTTTTTTTATGGAATTTTTCAAATATTATAAGAAGGTAAAATAGCAAATCTATATGCGATGCAAAACAAACATCCAATGAATTTTTGAATTAAATTCAGTTCGAACTACTGTGTGTAATAATTTGCACGTTTAAAAATATATTTCGCGTACGTATATGCAGCACATGGCTCACGTTGATCGAGAAACTTTTTGCTAGTTTGAGACTATAGAAGCTTAAATTTGATTGTGTCTAAAAATATCGGCACAAATAATGAGAAAACTAACAATTATACATGTACGACGAATACACGAAAGCATTCAGGATCATTCTTATCCTTCAAGAGAAGCGACAGATTAACCCGGTGTGTCCGATATTCCCACATGTATCAATGAATGACGCTTCGTGACCAGCCTGTCCCCTTCTCGAGACACGAATCTTTGTCGCAGGGCCAAACACGAGAGGAACCTGCATCCTCGAGAGTCGCGACAACAAAAGAGTTCTTCTCGCCCTCTAAAAAGAGATTCGAGAACTCGCAAGCGTTGCGTGTCACCGACGCGCGGCGACACCGCAAAGGAACCTCGCCTCTTTTTCACTCGAGAATCGCGTCGCGGAACGATCAAGAATGCGGCGAGAGAACTTGTCGCGATCGGGCGACAAACAAATTCGGTAGTACCAGATGGCGGGCCCACGGATGCATCGCGTGCAGTGTCGTCCCCAGCTGACGCTGATCGGAGGAAGGTCGCACCAAGGAAAAGCGGTTGCGTTCGTTCAAGTCTGGGAATCAATTCCATCGAGATTTGTTGAGCCACACGACCGCACCGGTTCCTCTCCTACGTGTCGCGTGTAGTCGCGATCAAGATGTCCGGACTAACGTATATTGTCTGCCCATTTCCCGAGAGGAACTTTTTCGGGTAGAATCTCGCTAAAAATAGTAGTCGAATTTCCGCTCGAGAAAAAAAACCGCAACCGCAAATGTAATTTACTGCCTCAGTCACTCTCTTTATCCGATCGTATCGTCGAGACCCGGCATTTACAAAAGAATGTCGGCAATCTCGCAACAATCACATTTACATATTGGTCCATATTACCTTATCTAGATATTTCCGAGTATCCGCGATAGTTATCTCACTCACGAAGGTGCGATCGGGTCCGCATCAGGTGCTCGCATGCGCGTTATCGCGATGAGATCGCGCTCGCAGCGCGATCGGCTATTAAGATCGGCGACAAACGATCTCGGTATCGTCACTTCGGTCGCGCGACGAAGGTGCGAACATGTGATCGTCCCGATTTCCGATAATATGCGATAAAGAAAAACCGACAACTCTTCTGATTTTCACGACGTTTATTTTCTCTATTTTGTGACGCAGTTAATTCTCCTCTCTCTCTCTCTCTATGAAGTTTCACAAAGAAAACATTGAATGACAACAATGATAGAGATAAAGTCGTTATTTCTAGTCGAGAATTAGTATTTCTTCAGTATTTACTTCTATATTGCTTTTGTAACACGCACCACGAGTGTATCCACTTGATTCTCGGTTGCATGACTCATTGTCTGCGCGATTAGGCCAATAAGGCATAACACCTTACGATCGATCGCGGCGATAAGGAATTTCTCCCGGATTTTCCCTCCCTTTGTTCCGGTCTCGACTACGTTCGTAGATTCCGCTTGTTTAAGCATCGGTAATTCCGCCGCGTGTAGTCGGGCACGACATGTGCGGGACGCCGAAATTGCCGTGGCGCGATCTTTATCGGCCGTCCGGCCCGTAGAGATACGAGACGACCGATATTCACGGTTCGGCATGGAAGCTCGCCCATGGCGTCTGATTAAACGGCCGAGTGGCCACGCTCTAACGTATGTTTAGAGCCGCGCCGCCTCGTATGTATGCGGCCATTCGGAATTGCGGTACCTGTTCGTACCACGGCGATTAGTTCGTATCGCTCTTCGATTAGGGAATGGAGCCGGGCACCCGATATATATATCTCTATGCGCCGCCCGATCGAACTTCGATGCGCCTTCGTGCACGCGTGCCCCGATGTTCGAGCGAGCGATTGCTCGGGATGTGTGTTGTCTATAGACGATCGAGATTTGCGATTCCCGCGCGCGCAGGTGTCTAGGAGAACGAATTCGGCGGAAAAAAAGCATCTTCCGAAAGTAGCCCTTGTATCAGAAAAATCGCATATCGTTACACGGTCGTTGTATATCGCACGATCGTGCGCGAGTCGTGCTGATGATACACGTCAGACGTCTAAAGAGACTAATTTCGCGTCGATAGTTAGGTGTGCTCCCGATGATTACAGAGACAATATTGGCGTGACAATAATTGAGAGGTGCAGAAGCCGAGCATCTGTATTATACATCAGGCACGTTTCGAAGAATCGTTGGGGAACGGGAAAGAGGAAAGAAAAAATTAGATTTACAAATCTGTTCCCCTCCGTTTCCCTTCGTAAAAAAAAGATTTTATTCCTTTTTTTAATTCACAATAAAATGTAACTTTGTTAAATCGTCACTCGGGTCTTTCGAAATTCGATAAATTTGCGCACTTCGAAATACACACTGAATCTCATACAGATCTGCGGCAAGATTTTCGCAGTCGGACCGAAATGACCACGCGTGAGCAACGGTGAGGTCCTCGCGGTATGGACCGAGGGGGTACAACACAGGGATATGTGAGGGAATCGATGGGCGAGTCGACGTTAACCGAGAAGACCGCCTTCTCTCTCTCTGCCGTTTCTTTTTGCCTTCCTTCTCCCTGACTCCTCTGGCCTTCTTTTCCCTCCGCGCGCGGCGGCCACTCTACGAGAAACCTGCATCTACCTCTCCACCTTCCCACCCTCGTTCTCCCACGCTGCACCTGTCGTGCGCACGAGAACGTCGAAAGTGGTGGTGGTAGTGGTGGTGGTGAAATAAAACTCTAGCCCGAGCGAGCGCATGTACTCGGTAAGTTCGAAGCCACGCTAAATCCATTTATCTCGCGTACGTCGGTGCTACGTACACGTGTGCGAATAGGAAAAAGAAAAGAAAAGAGAGAGAGAGAGAGAGAGAGATCCGGATGGAGGAGACGGAAAGCTTTTTCCGAAAGATTAATTTTTCATACGATTCTCGACAATGTTAAAGACAGACAGTTTAGTGAAATTTATACTGGGGTTAATCAACACAATTTTAATTTAAGAAATATATAAAAAAAAATTTTTTTTATCTATTGTCGAATGATCGCTCTTCGATAGATTATCCGTAATTTTTAGAAAGAAATAAAATAAAATAGAATTATATTTTCTTTCTCTCTCTGTGCGCAGAGGAATGGAATTCAAATTCCGCCACTGCGTCTCGTATGCGATTTTTCAGAGTCTAGGCGGAGAACAACCCTTCTCTGTCGGGATTTTCTTTCTTCGTGAGACCTGCGGATTAGTAGGCGTGCTCGTACACGCCCGCGAGATCCTCTGATAAACGATCGGGCGTCGCTGGCAAAGGAAAGATCTTCTTTCCGCGAAAATAAGGTCGACCTGCGTTAGAGTGTGGGCGTGGTGAAGGTGTTTTTTTTTTTTTCATTTTTGCATGCGCGGACATATCAGTTCGCGTCGACGTGTGTTCGAAACACTCGACAAAGTTGCCAGCCTCCTGATCTCTCGTCACGAGAAAGAAAGAAATACAAAATCTCGCTCGAGACTTTGTGATCCAAACAAAAATGTGTAATTATATATTTTGTTACACAACAATTAACGGTAAAAATAATTTTATATATTTAATGACCTTGTTGTCTGTAATATCGAAGCAGAAGAGGGCGGAAAAACGTACTCAGAGAGAATGGACTAGTTTTGATAAGTATTTTATTTTTATAATGATGAGTGTGTGTGTTTTTTTTTATAATCGATCTATATAATATACATCGTAGCATTCGGTTTATACATAATTACAATTGTAAATATCTCGTTCTCGCTCTTAACGCTCTTAATGCGTAGTAGTAGTAGTAGTGAGTTGTCGTGTGTGTCGCGGGAAGGGAAACTTCGCTCGCTCTCCTCTCGAGGGCGAGAGAGAGAGAAGGGAGAGGGAAAGCGAAAATGCAAAACGTAGAATCGAAGGCTTGTATAAAAAAACGCGTTTCACGTTTTAAAAATTGTTTTGCATTACACGTCCCAGAAGAATATCTCGCGCGCGCCAAAAAAATCGTCACACACGGCGCGCGCGCGCAAGTAAAAGTTCAATACATTAAATACGAAAATAAAGTATCTGTACAACGAAATTCGAGAGAAGAGCTTCCGCGCAATCCCTGATCAGACAATTCCGAACGTTTGGTTTTATTTTTGTTTCTTTTTTTTTTTTTTTCTAGTTTCCTCGAACGCGGGAAGATTATCGCGGACAACGGAAACGATCCTCCGACAGCAATTAGTTTACCACGTGAAAACGACAACGTGATTTTAAGATAAAGGTCTAGAGGAGGAAGTTACAGAGGCGGCAGTGCCCGCTACTGGCCGCTCTGGTACAACGTGTGGTAAAGTATGTGTGTGTGTGTGTGTGTGTTTTTGTATACATACGTGTAAGAGGTTCCTAGGAAACAATAAATAAAATCTATCTATTCTCATTTATCTAGCGCGAGACACCGTCGCTTTGATTTGCTGGTCGATCCACTGTTTTTGTTTATGTATATCGATCATCCGACCGTTTTTTTCTGCCTTTCAGCCTTCGAGCTCTCGAGAGTTGATTCCCTCTCTTTAAACTAAGATTGCATTTCTTTTCTAGCTGCCGTCGTCACGACGTGTAATGATGTTACACATCGCCCGTCGTCTCTCCTTCCCCGTCGGTACGTTTAAAGACCGACAACTTTCTTCTCTTTTTCTTCACATTTACAAAACTAACTCCGCCGTTAAACCTCATCACGCGTCGGGGACGCGCGCGTTGGTTACAACTTATAGCCACTTGTAATAATTACGCGTTTACATCGAAAGGTACTATTTCTGTTTATTATATACAGGCGGTAAATTGATTACTGATTAAATAGTGGCGTTATTCGCTAGCGTATGTTTTTTTTCTTTATCACAACGATGATAAAATTAGTCCTTTGGGACCAAGACACCGCGCCTCAGTCCGTCTCTTTCCCAGCACTCGTTCTTTATCTTTCTCGATCGATTCTCTCTTCTACTCCCGATTATGTCAAATTATTTCGATCGATGGAACAAATACGAAACGCGGCAAGTACACGAAAATTGATACAGTTGAGATAAAATACACCTTGTCTATATGCTCGATCATCGAGAAAAAAAAAATCGCGAGCCACGTGAACGTGGAAATTTACGCGGAAAGTCAAGCAGTGTTTAATCGACCGATCATATATTCTAATCTTACACATATCAGCCAGTGTCACAATGCGATTTTTCATTCAAATAATTACAGAACCGAATATTTGGAATCAGCGTACGATTTCTAATTTCGGCTTCTGATGAAACGCGCGCGAAACAGAATTTCTCGAAATTGACTAGATTAGTCCGACAATCGTATGTTGCGATGTTCTGACGAATAAATCGGAAAAAAAAAATGGAAAGAACTGAAAGAGATGTATTACCGCATTGGAACTGGCTCGTTACTTTCCACGTAATAGACACATTCGACAACCTGGGCAACAAAAACATCTCGTGTACAAAATCGACCATGTAATGGTCGATCGTTCCGCACGTACTCCGTTTGATATTGCACGTTTTTTTAAATTTTTTTTTTTATTTTTTTATGCACGTCCGTTGAACGTACAAATAGGACAAGCGAACGAGCACCGTTCGTAAGTACTGCACTATCTGCCGATCATAGATAAAAGCGAGATCATCATGGGCGATCGATCTTTCGGATCGAGTTGCCTTTAGGATTTTGGCATCACAGTAAGGAATAATAATTATGTCCGCGGCCACCAAACGGGATTGGTCACGAGCCGCTGCTGGTGGACAAGATCGGCAGATCACGGTGAGCTTGAGGGTCCCTGGAGTGCGCGTCACGTACAGCCCTGGAACCGAAGATGCGCTCGCAACCGGGTATTGTGCATCTGGCCTCCTCCTTACGGTCGTCCGAGCCTGGCGATGACATGGGCGAACCCAAGGAAGACGCATGTCTGTTGCTCTGTTCCTGGGTCAGTCTCGTCAAGTGATTGAGATGCTGATGAGTGAAACCGTTCAGACCGGCCAGATGAGATGCGAACGAGGTAAGACCCGGAAAGGTGGCACCGAGATGCGGCGGCAACAGCAACGGATGCGGTGGTGGTATCCTGGCCGCCAGATCGGCCGCAGACGGCAGACCTGATGCCAAGGGGTAAGCACCCAGCGCTCCTATGCCAGCGTCTGCGTAGAGTCTCGCTAGGAACTCGTTGTGCAACAGAGGATTGATCTGCGTATCGTCGACACGCGGCGACAGGCTCGGCGGCAAGCTGGATGAGAGCGGAGGGCTTGACGATGTCGATAACAGCTTTCGATGCAGATTGAGATTTGCCGAGTGGCGATCGCGAGACCGTTTCGACGGAAAGGCCGCATTACAGCCGTCCACGCTGCAACGATGCATCAGCTTGAGATGGACGTTCTGGTAGTGGGTCTTGACGCCGAAATGATTCTGAAAGACCTTGCCACAGGCGGTGCAACGACGAGGGTTCTCACGGTCGAGCGGCACCTCCTGGGTGCTGACGAAGCCGCCGTTCTCGTAACGCGCGTACGTGATCAGGCTATTGTCCATATCCATGGCCGCTGTGGAGGGTGAGGCGCTGGATGAACGAGAGCCATGTGAGGAGTTGTCCATGGTGGTCTCCTGGTGAGTCGTGAGGCTGATAGGGCTGGTAGAGCCGCGGCCAGACCTCGAAGCCACCCGCTGCGTTTCGGCGTACGGCATCGCGCATCGACCCTGCGACAAGGACTCGAGTTGACGCAAAGTGTTGGTCGAGGAGTCGTGGGAGAGGTCGTCGGCTGTCGTCGGACGGCTGTCGACCGAGCTCGGGGCACGGGGGGGATCATCGGGACGCTCACCTTCTTGATTGCGCAGCGCGTCGTCCACTTCCTCCTCCTCCTCATCATCCTCCTCGACCTCCTCCATGGGCTCATCGTCATCGTCTTCTTCGTCCTCCTGGTTCTCTTCTGCGCCGTTCGCCGCCTTACCCTCCTCCTGCGTTGTTTCGACAGATTCTTTCTTCACGGTCTCCTCTTTCGCCCTCGTCGTTTCGTCACTCTCCGCGCTCTGTCGTCGAGTTTTCTGCTCCGACGACATTGTCGTGTCAGTATCCTTTGCCGTTGTCGTCGTCGCCGTCGCCGTCGTTGTTCCGCTCAGTGTTGTGCTCGACGACGATGCATTGTCGATCTTTGGTTCTGGGGTGATCTGTCGTTTTGGTGACTTGACGCTGCTCGCCCTCGAGCTCAAATCTCGCGGCTCGTCTTGGGGCAGGTCGTCCGCGTGGTCTTGAGTATCGCGTCGATTGTTGACGACCGTTGTCGCTTCGCGCTCTCTGTCCGGAGAACGTGAGTCCGACTCGCGATCGTGAAAACTACTTTTGAGATTTCGCGGCGAGCTCGGAAGCATCTTTCGTTCTTCCGCTTCAAGCCTGGACATCGACATGTCCTCCGGCTGGTTTTGGAACTCCGTCATCGGCGTTGACGCGACGATGTTGTCCGATAAACATCGCCGTTGAACCCGCTGCTCTTCGTCGTTGGAGGAATCACCATCAGTAGATGACGAATGTATTTCCGCCGGTACGGCGCATCTCGTGGGATGCTGAGACTTTCTCTTGCGCACGCCCCGGTTGTGGAAAGAACTCGAATTGTGCGAGTGCTGGCTGACTGAAAAGGTTTGCTGATCGACCGTGCCCATCGAGTCGTTGCTGTCGGGGTTGCTGGCGAGGTCCTCATCGACGGTGTCACCGAAGTAGAGCTTCGGCCGCTTCGCCAGACTGAAGTCGGTCGGCTGCTCGTCGTCGTCGCGCAGCGGCTGCAGTCTGGACGGCAGATTACTGGTCTCGTCTTCCGCCACCACGACGATACCGCCGTCGTCGTCATCATCGTCCTCCTCGCCCTCTGGTATCACGGATGACGCCTGAGTGGACGGTGAAACCGCGCTGTTGGGTGCGTTGCCACCAGAAAACGAACCTCGCGCGGTCGTCGTGGTCGTCGTGGCGGCCGCAGTCGACATCGCGATCGGCATCGTCGTCGAGGCTGTGGAAGTCGAGAGATTCGCGTTCGCCGAAATTCTTTGCTGCAGCGCTTCGTCATACGGCCTGACCTGATTCGCCTGCGTGGACGACAGATCGAGATGCTTGAAGTCCAACGCGCACAGAGAGGCTGGCGAACGAAGATCTGGCGGCGGTGTGAGCAACGGAAACGAACCGAAAGGCAGATGATTCAGTCCGGTGGCCGGTACCGGGAGTCCGACCTGCGGAGGCAGCACGAGAGCATGCGCCATGGACGAACGGCCGTCGTGCGGCGAGATCTTGCGGCGCAAGTGAGGCGAGTGCAACTTTGGATTCGGATTGGCGCTGTGCCGATTACGCGACCTGCGCGAGCTAAACATCATACTGCAACCTTTGACGGTGCACTGGTGCATTTCACGTAAGTGCACTGCGCTGAAATGGATCTTTAACGCGCCCTTGTCACAGAAAGTTTTCAGACATACGTTGCACTGCACGCGCTTCTTGCCGGTGGTGGGATTGATGAAAGGCGTGCCGAGGTTCGGTGGCATGTTCGCGGCCGCGCCCCACTGGCTGCCGGGTCGCTTGCCCGGCGAATGCGGTTTCCTGCCAGGTATTCCAGGTGGTCTGCCGAGCGGCGCGGCCTGGAGCGATAACGGGGGCGGATGACGTTGATCGGACGAGATTGAGTGCTTTGACATAGCGGTGTCTCGTCTGCTGAGATTCAACGCGCTGTCGGAGTTCTCCTCGTCCTCTTCGTCTTCTTCCGAACCGAACTCGCTGCTCTTCTCGCCGCCGCTGTGCACGTCCACGGGTATCGTTAATCCGCCACCGATGCCGCCGCAGCCAGATGTTTTGGCCATTGGCGGTGGTGGGAAGTGCGTTGGGAAGCTCGGCGGTAACGCCCCCGAGGAAACCGCGACCGAGAGCGGATGGCCGAAGGCCGTAAGCGCCGACGAGGAAACGGGGGCGACCGGCACGTGCGGCCTCTGCAACTGCGACGCCGCGGGTGAATGATGGGGCGGACTGTGGGGACTCTGTGGATTTCTCATGGACTTGCGGTTCTGCAGAAGTTGCTCAGCTGACGGCGGTGGCGGCGGTATCGGCGGGAACGCCGGCAGTCCGAGGGTGCTCAACTTTCGAAAATCGAACGGCTGCATGCTCTGCAGTCTGTTCAACGGTGATACCGTTAAATGCGAGTCTAACGAACGCGGTGGCGAGTTCGATCTGCTCGTAACGACCGCGTTGCCAGCCGTCGACGACGAGGAATAATGTTTCTGCGCTGTCGGCGACATCGACGGATGCGAGACCGACGACGGCGGAGGCGGCGGAGGTGGAGGCGGCAGCGGAGGTGGTAACCGGGAACCCGGCGGCGGTAGGCCGCAGTGGAGCATGTGCAACGGAGGTGGCAAGTGTGCTAGTGGCATCGTCGGTGGCGAAGGTCGTCTGCTCGGTGACATAGCATCCGTACCCGGCGTTCCGGCGGCCAGCAGCAGTTGCTGCACAAACGGACGCGTCTCGGCGAATCTGAGGAACTGCTGTAAAACCAGCGGCTCCTCCTCAGCCGAGCAGATACTCCATCGGTCCAGCACCGGGCCGTTCTGCGAGTCCTGCGAACAGAGAAGACAGAGGGGATTGCTTCTTAGAAACTTTGAATCTAATCAACGAATTACTTATAAATCTATTTCAAGAGGATAAATCTGCCGTTTTGTTTTTCGCGGAGGCACTTGTCTACGACGTTCGCGATTATACGCCGTTTTAGTGTGTGCGGTGGAAATTGCGTAAACGCGCGAATCACGCGATAAAGAACACGCGATATCATCGATCGATTCGCGCATAATCGCCGCGCGCACAAGGATGGGACGAGGGAGTATCGTTTATTTTGATTTGACCGTATAATTATACGCGATAGGAAAAAAAAAAAAAAAGCGCTTCCTACATTGTCAACCGCAGAAGGTCGAGCGTCCGTATATTCGCGTTCCGTTACTTTTGTGAAATGGAATGCGCAAAAAAGCTGGCTGATAAATAAAAAGGATTGATTGATGACGCTTAATGTAGCGGGTAATTAGTTCTGCCTCGCCTGTTAGCGGTGAGATTGCAGTTAAACGCGTTAAGGATTTGACCTTGCATCTCTCTCGCCAGATACACACACTCGATCTGTCTTCCTCTATGTGTATATGTGCCTGCTATTATCCGATCCATTTTTTGCGATCGAGTTTTAGCGATTTGTCATCGCACAAGCTCCGTGTGTGCGTAATACCACGTGAAATAATTTGAATCCGCGGAAAATTTATGAAGTCTCTCGCAGTTAATTTCTTTTCTCGCTCTCGGAAATCAACCGCCGAAAATAACCGCCAAGCGGAATGCGAGACGCAACAATTGGTTTTTGAAAAATATATACATTTTTTAATATAATAATTTCATTTGAAAATGTTTTATGTGTTAACAAGTGTTTTTTCGTTCAGCTGATGTTAAATTTGTTTGTTTCCTTTACGGAAAATAAGTTTCACTTATACTATATTATATGGCCAGCGAGAAAAATTCGCCGAGTCTACCGAATTGTTTGTTTCATCAACAAAACGTTTTGCTAACAAAACGTTTTGCTGGCAAAACAAAAACTTCAATAAGTTTAGCGAATTTTTCTTGCCGGCTGATGTAATAACTAATCTTCTTGCTATTCTAGCAAACCTTTTTTTTCCGTGTACGCAACACACGTGAATGAAGAGCGCCAAATGTTTCTTTGTCGCGATCACCTCGGCGAAATCATGTTGCTTGACAAAAGTCAAACTTCTCCCAGCCTCTCTTCCGAGATACGGAAAGTAACGTAAATCTCTCTCTGGCGATACGTTCCCGACATATCACACGAACGTCACGTATCGCGCTCGTGTAGAGTCATGGCTTCTTATAAATTTCAGAGTAAGCCGCTTATATAGAGCGCGAGTTTGCCTCCCTTCCTCCCTCGCTCCATCTCTCTTTCTCTCTCTTCGCGGTTTGTATATTTATGCATACCGACGGACTTTGGACGTAACGCAGGACGCCCAGCGCCGCGACGCTTTTCGCGTCCCGTGTATATTTCTTTAAGCACGCGCACGCGTCACCGTATATCGTACATACACGCGCACGAAATGAGACACACTCGGCAGACACACTCGTGACCGCCGCCACTCCGGATTCGATCTCGCGGGAACGACGTCGTTATTTTTCGCCCCCGGGCTAAACCGCAAAAATAAAGAATGTCAGAGAATCTGCCAGCGATCGCGCCGCCAGATATATAATAGGCGCTGCCACGAAGTTTTTGTTCTCTCTGATAGGATCGATTCGGCGCCGTCGTGGTGTATGTACATCCGACAGTGTACTTCGATCCTCGCAGATCTATTCGTAAAGCGCTCTTCTCTCTCTCTCTCTCTTTTTTTTTTAACAGAGTAAACAATGTCTTGTTTGAGAATAGCGCGTTTTGTGCGCAGACCTTTTCAAAATTTAAATCCATAAGAAAATCAAGAAGAAGATGCCTGATGATCCCGAGTTTACTCCAAGCTCCGGAAGTTGAAGCGGAGTTTGGAAGAGTATGAGAGAGAAAGAGAAACAATGATTTATTCTTAATAAATCTCAGAAATATTTTTATACACAAAAAATTATTCTACCATCTAAATATGTGCAGACAAATTTTGACGACGCGCTTGCGCACGTATTATTGTTCGAAAAAAAATTCGGGTTGAACAAAAAAAAAAAAAAAAATCACATTGTAAAACTGTGCGTGAAATATGTTCGAAAGTAACCAAACATCCTGAGGATATAATCGAAACCATATGGGCAGAAAGACAATGAATAAACGCTCGACGTACCGCTACGTGTACGCAAAGTGTAATTTTCCGATTTTTATTCACGTCGCGTACGGCAATCAAATCTCACGCGGTATATAACGACAGCTGTCTCATATTATTTCTCTTGTAGATCGCATGGATTATCGTTTGACGAGGCGCGAGTAATGTCATATCGTTTCTCATCGCGCGTCGTCCACGTCGCCAGCCCGGCGACATTTTCCTCGGTTGCGCTTTCCGCGATAATGTGCGCGCGGAGAACGCGCCATTGACTGTACGCAATTTCAGAATGTTTTTTTTTTACGCGCATTATGATATCCGCAAATAGATTTGTTACGTTAGTTTTCGCGCGTTCACATTCATCTCTTCCCGATTACCGAGCAATCTGCGCACAAAACGGAATCGCAACGGTGTTGGTGTTTCATTGAAAGTTTGTGTGAAAAATGCTCTTGAATAGCTGCGCATTTCCTGATGTAGATTAATTTCGTTATTATTCGATTTTTGTTTATTTATTAAAACTTTGATGTTTATATAATTTCACTTTTACATGTAGCTATCGGTTTCCGTCCTTTTTTCTATATTTTAATTTTTTGTATCTAAAAAAAAAATATATACTCCTCTGTCAGGAAGACATTTAAAATTATCGAAGCTGCACCGCAGGTTTGACTCCAACTTCATCGTGTTTTTACGCGACCTTTGAAAATAGATAATTTGAAAAAGAAGCAGAAGAAGAAAAAAAAAATAAATAAAAGCACACGCCATTTCGCGTTGCGAGATGTCTACCGCTTCTGGTAAGCTGTCGATCCTTGAAAGAGCAATCTGAAGGCCGTGGATGCTTTTCCCATAGGTTCCTCTCTCTTCTCCCGCTATTTCACGAAGGATTCGACAGTGTGCGCGTCATCGTTTACCCCCGGCCGTACTATACACGCGTGCGTGATGTTCGAGGGGGAGGGGAACGAAAAAAAGGGTTCCGCGAAGCGCCTTAATCGCGCCTCTCTCGTCCTTACGTGAAAGGACCCAAACGGTCGTGTCTGAGAACGCAAGACTACCGTGTACCGTGAGACTCGAATTTTAATCCCGCACGCGAATGAGGCCCGTTCCGACAACGTTCCGATCTCTCTCTCACTCTTTCTCCTCTTCCTCCTCCTCCTTCTCCTCCTCCTTCTCCATCACTAAATTCTGCAGCGTGGAATTTTGCTGTTCCGTGTGCTCCTCCGTATTCAACGGGACGCGAAATATGAATGTGAGACGTGCGGGCGAGCTCGGTGGATCATGACGAAAAGACATAATGAAGAAATAGCAAAGGCACTTTTATTATGATTTCTCGTACTGTTATTTGTACATAAGTTAGATACACACACACACACACACACACACACACATACACACTGTAGAAAAAATACATATGGATGATTTGTTGTGAAATTTTTAATACATTACATACGCGAAAAAGAAGTTTTGCTATTATATGGCCAGCAAAGAAATTTGTTGTCCACTGAAGATTTTGTTTCATTAAAAAAATGTTTTGCTGGCAAAACAAAAAAATTCAATAGGTTGTAGCAAATCTTTTTTTTCGTGTATAATAATTACATATGTGTAAAATATATGATCAATGTCAAAATCTCGTCATGAAAAACTTTTTCAAATTTCTGTATCAGAATATACATATATATATATATATATATGTATACATGTATATATTCGAAGCAATATTCGCTTTATTGTACGGAGGAAATTCTCGTGCCTTTAATTAAATTCGAATGGACGTAGTTAATTTAAATAACAGCGTGCGTCTGAATGTGTTTCGCGCACACGTATATGTACGAAATATCGCGACGCAGGATCCTGGGAACCTTCGGTAGTTGGGTACTCGGGAATAAAAGAGGCGTTAGGAACGAGACGCGAACCATTACCGCGTTATTGCATAATGGATAATTACACGGAGTCGCAGAAGTAAGATAAAGCTCGTTTTACTCGCTCGCTCATTACGTTTCCCTCAATCCTCGTGTCCCGCGTATGATTCACATAATTCTTGCTCCACTCACGCGATTCCCTCTATATACGTCGTTTACTTTGTATTTGATGATAATGAGACTATTATTCTTTAGCCGTTAATAAACATTGGAAAATAATGACAAAGTCCTTTTTGACGATAAAACAGCTGAAATCATATCGCGCATCTATCGTTTCTTTTTCCGACAGAACAACACGAAAGCTAAATAAACACGTTCAAGTTAAAATTAAATATTTATTTAGATTAAGAAACAAAAAACGTAGTTTAACGTCTATAAAAAAAATTATCAATTTTATTAAATCAAATTATCGGACTTAACGATGCTGATCGCGTACAAAGGCAAGTGGAAAACGCGCGTTAGCTGGACCTCGAGAATCGTTCCAGTCCGTGGTGCCATCTGACGACGCAATTGTCGACGCGAAGCGTACGACGCAGTTCGGTTTTCACCGCGAAAGAAGCGGCGGCAATCAACGCGCCGAGATGGAGGAGGCAGCCGGCAGTGGCGGTGGCAATGGCATCCGTGACTGGACACTGCATATGATTTCACGCTAAGTGGGCCCTGTCTTATTCGTGGGTAGAAATCGTAAAGATCTCGCGTGGATATCCGCCGCTAAATTGGATTGCAGCTACCTGCGTCTGTTCTCCGTCCTCTCTTTCTCCTTCGCTCTCGTTTTACTTCCCTCCCACTCTGTCTTTATCTCTTTCTCTTTTTTTCCCTTACATTCTCTTCTTCGACCGATGGCTCTGACTGATGTTTGTCGCAACCGCCGCGCAGTTTTATTTCGCTTTGCGCGCTCTCGTTTCGAGCGATGCGACGATCGAGGAGAAACTGTCAGGGCGAAGTCGCGAGGGAGCTCCGCTCGTCAGCACGTCGTAAAATGCAACTCGACGCAACATCGCGGAGTTTCACCGAGACGACACAAAAAAAAAAAAAAAAAAATCCTGAGAAAACAACGTATTTCGCGATTTAAAGAATTTTTCTCTTTTGGGGAATTTCTTTCTACTCGAAGAAAGAGTAAACATAGAAAATTCTAATATTTTTATTTAAAATCGCGAATATCCATCGCGTCATCTAAATTTAGGATCTCGAGATTCAAATTGCGCCGGTTTCTATTTTCCATCAACATTATTTCCGTTCCGAATACCTCTCCGTATACATCGGCAAGGAATATATCGACATACGTGACACCTCTGTTAAACAACCACGGCAAATAATTTCACAAAATAAATGATCTCGTATCATATATTGACAAAACTTCGGGACCGGTCGCATAATTTCGGTCGTTAGACGTGCGTCTCGCATGCGTGACAAAGCGAAAAAACGAGAGACACGCGGAGAAAGCTTCGTGTTTTATTAAGTTTTATTCCAGCCACGGGCGATGGTCGGTTCGTCATCGAAGGACAATGTGAGTCCGATCGCTCGATTTTGCGCATTTAACGCTGACATCGTATCGGATAATTCGTTTAAGAAGAACGCCTCGAGCGACGAAGCTTCGAAATGCATTCCATGTGTGTATGTGTGTGCGCGCAAGTCGCACCATGTGCCATGTGGAACGATTTACATTCAAAACACGTCTTCCGTCATCGTCGTCTTCGTCGTCGTTATCGTGGTTCGCGAGAGGATATTATACGTCAGATCGAAGACATCGCGGCCAATCGTTGCCGATTACCCGTGTCGCCGCGATCGCAAGGGAAAGTAACAGAGTGTGTTCACCGTTAATAGAAATAAACATCGATACATGTGTAGCGCGCGGTTATTTGACGCGACCGGAATTCGAAATACGGATAATACACGCGCGCGCGTTCGTTAACGTTCAAGTTGTTTCAAGATCCGACGTGCACAAGCGAAAAAGACACGAGAGCTGTTGTTAGAGAATTTGCTTTGCGATGCGGGGGAGCCTCGTCGACGCCCGCGGACCAATATAAAACGTGAAAAAATAATTGAGATCCCATAAAGTCCGGGAATATTTGCGATGAAACATGTGTGTATCTATAAATTTTCCGCGATTTATTTGATTTTCGAAAGGGGTTCTCGATGTATAAACGCCACGCGCGTCTCGGAGTGCTCATGATTCAACGGGAGTCGTTATTTTTGTTTCCTTTCACGGTTTTATACGTACACACCCCACACGGAGACCCGCATCATCATCCCAGACGTTCGCGCGCAAGGTACGCACTCTCATAATCGTACCCGATCGACATTCTCGATCTGTGCGCGTTCTCCGATTACGTTCCGAGTACGTTCTTCGTCGTCGAATTTTACTCTTTGCCGGTAATCAGCTACGAGCGATCTCGCACTCCATAATTTTTCTCGTATCGGCTTTGATTTCGCGTCCTGTCTGTCCTTTTTTTTTCTCGTCGGGATCTTCCTGTTTATCTTCCTTACGGGTCCTTACGCATTTCGTCTTTGTAGTTCATTTTGGCTCCCTCCGTCGTTCCTCCGATAGCTGCGCAAAATGCCATGTCGAAGTTTCGATTCGCCGTTTTATTGCGCACGCCAGATTTCGCGTTTCCGCTCGAACGGTCGACCCGCGCGCATAGTCGGATCTCTCCCTTTTTCCTGCCCACTCCCCTCACCCCATTGGGGCTTGCTCCTCTCGTATCTGGCGAACACTGCCGTATATATCAGTATCCTCGAATCGTCTCCGCTCTCGGGATGCTCTGTAATTTACGGTTTTGGCTCATGCTCCCATCGAGGTGGAGTAATGACAGGTCGATCCGGGCTCCGGGCTACCACCTTTACCGGTTTCCACTCTGCCCAGCTCTTGTCTGCTTTATACGGTGCCACTTTCGATATTACGATTCTCCACGGCGACGACGACGACGACGACGACGATCGGTCTCGGCGATCTTCACGAGTTTTGAATTCTCGGAGAACTTCGAACCACCGAGACGAAGAGACCCGTTGCCATCGTTATTTGCGTTTCTTTCAAAATTGATTGGATGAAAATATATATATATTTTGAATAAGTAATATTTCAAGAATATCGTTGAAGGAGTTTTAAGATTTTCCGGCAGACAACTACCGATCGCGAAAGCGTCAGGACGCAAATCCTCTCTCGCGCGCGACTCGCGCTCGCCGATGCGCAATTCACTCGTAAATCTCGCGCTGCCACCACGGCAAGAAGGCGGGTTTCGCGTTCCTGAGATACCTCTCTCCTTCCTCCATCGCGCAAGTATCCGTCATAAAGCCGCGGAGTTGACGGCAGTCACCTCCTCCCCTCTCTCGTGTAAAAATTCTACTTGATTCCGCCTGGTCGCCATTGCGTCCAAGTCGCTTCCGTTGCAGCGGGCGTGCACGGCTGCTGCAATACGTGCGAAATTGGTCTTCGCAAAACGCGAGTATATTCCTCGACGATTCTTCGCGTCCGCCGCGCGGAGCGATGTGATTTACCGTTTTCACGTTCGCACATACCACAACGACAACGATCGTTTCCCGACCGTGTGCTTCCTCGCGGAAAACATTTCAGCGAACGCTTGTAAAACGACGGCTCTCGAGGAGTTTTACTAGCGGAATAGGAAAGATGCAAATCTGGAGCATCGGAGCTGAATTTCTCGGTTACGGTGCGCGCGCGGAATCGCTTTTTGAGAAACAACACGCGGCGCATC
>QVNW01001526.1:0-34683 GCA_014825475.1 Pseudomyrmex flavicornis
ATTTGGCAAAAATTAGAAAAGATTCGTTGTGCATAATCATTGTAAAAGTTTTCGTCATTTTATGATGCCATTTTTGTGCAATATTTTCATAATTTGCATAGTGGGATACATTTCTACAAGCATATACATGAATTACTCTGATTTTTTCATGTTGCAATTATATTTTTACATGTTTTAAGCATCACAGCTGGAAGTTTTTTTCTCAATTATTGAACAATTTCTTTTTGAAATTAATTTTGCAAATATACTGCTAAGATGATTCACCATAACATCTATTTTTTAAAATATGTCTATATAATTGCACATCACAATTTTAGTGCAAGATTTCGTCACATAATTTTATAAAATGTTGTCCTATCAGGGTTACTACACAATAGTAGCAACTTACAATATAAAGAAGAATATTTTCCAAGATTTAGTAAGCAAGATAATAGCAGTTTGACAACTAACCCCCCTCCCGTGTCATAACTAGCCCCGGTCTCCCCTACACAAAGTAAGTAAGATTACATTTCTAATACTTTCAATATCTTGATTTTTATTCTAATTTTATTTTATTTATTTATAATTTTAATGTAATAAGATGTAATTAAATTATCATTCTGAGAAAAAAACGCGCGCATTTGCTGACACACACTGTCATCCGAACAGTATATATATATATATATACCGAGAGGCACAGAACCCACTTTTATAACTTCATTGACACAATTTTTCGGTTACCCTCTTCACCATCATTTTCGATCAGCTTCGCACGCACACATCAAGCCCCACATTCGCATCATTCTATATTTGATTTATCTTTTCACGTAAAAGAATGATTATTCTCCATCGCTCTTCTACAGGTACCTAATTTTAATCACTACAGCATGTGCATCACCAAATTGATAAATAACAAGCTATTTAGTGATATTATTGAGCAATTACTTTAAGGTACATATCTAAAAACTTCATTATTTCACAGTAAAAATAAATAACTACGCATATATAAGATGCAAAAAATTGCTTTTAAAATTTGTTGATTTTGCTGCAAAACAAATGCAAATTATAATTTTTTTTCTGCCAAGAAGATTTGCTCCATTCTAATTCGATGATACATTGTGCAGCAAGCCACTGAGCATCGTTGCATAGACATATGTAAGGTTTTAAGCAGGCAAAAACGCGTATCGTTTTGCCAGCGCAACCCGATCAAATGATCCGATTCCGCCCCGCGCGCGTGTAATCGTAACCTTTTATGCTAATCGGCAACCCTTCCGCGTTTAACCAGCTGCGCGACGTTATTGTCTCGGCTTTCGGTGAACTTTTTCTTGCCGCAGCACGCGCAGGAGCTTGTTTTGTTACGTCTCGCCACGGCGCAACGCACGGAAAAACAGGACGCACGCGACCGCGATCCCTGCCGTCGTGCCTCGCCACCCGGATCGCTTTTTATCGCCGACGAAAAAAAAAGGGTTGTGCACCCGAGGGTTACGTGTAGCGCGCGGGGTGATCGCGCGGGACAGAAAAAGGGGCTTAATAAAATATGTGTGCTGGCGCAACGCGAGCGCGCGGTCGGAAATCCGCGTAACGCGCTTTTAGCGTCATACGCGTCATATTATCGTGCATAAATTTCGCCTGCTTCAGTACCGCGTAAGCGAAAAATGGATCCGCGTGCGGAGACCTGCCCTCCGTTAAAGGAAGGGGAAAGCCTTTTAACCCTTTTACCTTGGAGGACATGCGCACTGTAGACGAGCGTCGCAATGCAACCTCGGTAATTGCTGCACCCGAGACAAAATGGCAGGCTTGTCGCGTATAGCGATGGCGCGTTTCGCGAAATCTTCGCATTCTCTTTTCGCCGAGTTGTCACATACTTTCTGAACGCAGAAAATTAACTGACTCATGAAAATATAAGGAAGATTATTCAACAAATATATACACCACCAACAATAATAATAGATATACATATACTGTACGTTTTTGAGTTTTAACAAATTTCTGATTTCAACAGTTTACCGATCAATTACCAGTGACCGATTTATTTACCTACTAATTCGACTATCTTAAAAACGCGCAAGCTCGAGTTGCCAAAAGAGAGAAGCAATTACCGAAGGGATTTAAAGGGAAGGCGAGAGGAATATCGCGCGCAGAGCTCCATCCAAGTTTTCCTCGGGGTCGATGGCGAGATTCGCTTCTTCGTAGTTAGCGGGGCGTGTCTTCGGTTTCGTTGAATTAAACATCGTGCCTGCTTCAATCAGCTCGTCTCTCCTCCGTTCCTTTTTTTCTTCCTCACCGCCGCCTTCCGCGATTTCAGAAAAAGTCGCTCTCTTTTCTTTTTCATCCCTCTCTGATATATTCGCCCGCTTCTGCCGAATGCTCTTCGACTATCACGCGCGGAGAAAGCGAAGAACGCAACTGATTTTTTTTCTAAAGAGCTTTCCGTTCTCTTCCGGGATCTATTTCTCTGTAAAACCGATAATCAATTCTCACGTTGTGCTTTTGTTGTGTACAACTTCCGATAGCTTTCGCTACATTTCTTCCAAGTAACTAAAATTAAATGACAAGATTTTAAATTAACGCCAAGAGAAACACTCGAAGCGAAATATTTTGGTTTAATTGAATGAATATTACATGACGCTTGTGTGTAACGAGAAACGTGAGTGCATATAAATCCAATATTATAACTATAATTTCTCTCTCTTTCTCTTCCTCTTTCACGCAGACATAAGTCCTGGTCTCAGGTGTTGCACACTCGACAGGGTGTTTATGCCAAAACCCGCAGCACTTTGCTTTTACCGAAAATTTATTCTCTTTTGTTATATAGCGCGTCTCTCCCATTCATACTAAGAGATAAAAAAGAGGGCAGGTGACGCATAAAATATAATGAACTTTTAACAACAACGTTATCTGTTATGTTTCTTTCGTACAGTTGGTTTATCGAACGCTTATACGTCCCACTACGCAGATTAGTATCACCGACATGCTTCGCTGGGGACTCCATACTATATACATAACACAAAAAAAAAAAAAAAAAAAAAAAAAAAAAATTTCTTTATGTCAAATCGATCTACACTCGATTAAAAGAAGGTGTCACGGTACTGTGTGACACTCTTGGACAACATTTTAAACAAATGATCTTTTCCTCTCCGCGTTTCTTTAAACACGAAGAGAAACAAAATAGTCTTCGAGATAAAGAATAACGATGGTCATTTTAAAAGATTCGTCGACCTCTTCTGCATTTCCCTTTCTTCTACTCAGCTATCAATCTATAAGTACTCTCTGACTTCTTCCCCCCCTTCTCCTTTATCCTTTCAACTTCCTTACAGCGCGGTGAAGACGCGGCTCGATACGCCCCACGGCCGAGTGACTCCACGCGGCGTACCACTCGAGAAGTCCACCCTGAAGATTTGATCAGCGCAGAAAGAGAAAGAATAAAAAAGAGAGAAGATCTACGAGTAGAGACGCGGGGCCGAGGGTGGGACCCTAAGCGAGCGAGCGAGTAGCTCCGCATACACACCGGAGGGCACCCTCGCGCACAACGCACCGCCGCACCCTAGGCCATGAAAAAAAAACTCGGCTACCCCTAACGATTTTTTTCCTCAACCCCATCTCGGGCGCACACTAATTACGTTTTTAAGCGAAATTACTTTGCGAGACAAGCGCGCGGGGCTTCGCCGTGGACAGTAACGGCCCTGGCAGCTCCGGGATGGCGAATGAGAAATGCTGTGAAGGAGGGGTACACTTTTTTCTTGTTTCTCGCTTTTTCTCTCTCTCTCTCTCTCTCTCTCTCTCTCTTTTCTGTTTTTTTTTTGTTTTTTTTACGCTTTATAAGAAACGGAGCCCTGAAAAAAAAAGTAACAGAGCAAACCGGGCTATTCTTCTGCCGTTTCGGTCACCCTTCGCTCTCCGGGACGCGACGTGAGCTCTGATTACAAAATGTTAAAACGGTGGTACCCGTCGTCGCATCAACGGCTCGTTTCTCATCCAAATTTTATTCCCTGGCAATTGGCTCGCCAAGAAAACCGCCGCCGTCGCGAAAGGCTGCCGGGTCAGCAAAAGTAGCTGCACGGCTAGATCTTATATAGCTGCACAGCGGCTATTTTTCCGCGATCCTCTTTATTTTCTCGTCGCAATTACCGGCCGCCTCGGGGATTTTCGTTTTGATAATTTCGCCGGAAACGACTTTTTTCCGCAGAAAACGCCTTCAACGGCTTCCGGTGAGATAATTTTCTTTTGTCGTACTTTAAGCTCTGTGTCTTAATTTCATAACAGCGACAAGTTTCAACGTAACTTGTGCAAACGAATGGCTTATCTCACGAAAGAATTTCAAATCAACAGCGAGATTTTGTCTTTTATCACAAGTAACCTTTTCAATTGTTCTTAATGTGTGATTGCAATCGCTTCACGCGATTCTGTTATAAATTATAACTAAAGAAACAAAATATGTGTATCTAATTAAATCACGGTGAGAACGCAAAAATTGCGTTGTGAATAAACTAGCAAAGCACGGTTTTGGAATGTCACACATACGAGGAGCGAAATTGCGTATCCTTGCAACAAATTTTTCGATCAACCCTATCCCTAATTCATCGAACCGATCTCGCGTATGTACACGCACAAAAGTTGCGCGCATCTCATAAATAATTTCTGTCTTTCTCTCGTCTCTCTTTTTTTCTTTCTTTCTTTTTCGATCGCTGGCTATTGCTAGGGTTAGGCATAAGGGTGCAACCGGACCTAGGCTCGCGCTGCAAATCCCTGTAGATAAAAAGTCTGCACCTACCCCAGGCGCTATCACCCTAACCGATAGTAGTGACTCACCCACCATCACCCAACCCATTTTTTTTTCAACCCCTCCGTGGCACAGATCCGTGGGTGCGTAGATGGAAGGGACGAATCCTTTCGCCTTGTGTTGCTTCTTGTACTTCAGTCTCTAGAAAAGAGTTCGACGACCCATGTGTTTTTCAGACAATTTTTGAAAGCCGTCACAATTCTTGTCGCATGTAAGTCATTTACGCATTAACATTTTAGAACTAAGATTTTTATTTTAAAATAAACATTTTAATAAGAACTAAAAGAACTAAAATCCAAGTGCACATATTGCAAGATTATGATGTAAAAATAGAAAAAAATGGGATTAATAGCAATAGAATACGGTTTGGACACATATCGAGCTTTCGAACATTGTTTTTCACTTTTTGCGGGATCTATTAATGTTTTCTTATTTGACCTCACTCTGCCTTACAGTAATCCTTGCGAGTTTCTCTCTCTCTCTCTCTCTCTCTCTCTCTCCTTGTATTATTCATGTCCCGTTACTTAAATCCTGAACTTTTTCGTCGGAGAACGAGAGAACACGATACTCGCTTACCCTTTTCCAATCCAAAAGCGTAACCTTTTTACGCGCACATTATATTTTATGCTTTACATCGCACAAGAGCACTTTCTCTCTCTCTCTCTCTCTCTCTGTCTCTCTCTGCTCTCTATGTCGTCACGAGCACTACTCTCTGCCTTTTTTTTTCTTCTCTTTCTTCTTCTTCTTCTTCTTTTCTTCCTGCCATCGTATTCTTCCTGTTTGCGAGAGTACAAGAGACACCGTCGGTGGGAAATTGCGACGTTAATTTTTAATTTTTTTCAACGGTAGTCTCATCGCGTTTACGAGGTCGGCGGAGCGCGTAAGGGATTGAGCGACGGGACATGGTGAGGCGGTCTAAATAGTTGATAGGCTATGGATGTTTTTTCTCGGTGGGCGGTTGATTAATGCCAGGCAGTATAAGCGGCGTTCGCACTTCTTCTCTCCCCCCTCCCTCTCCCCAAAGTCTGCACCCTGCGAGAGCGTAGAACGTGTGCATATTATGCGCGAGTAATCAGAGTGGTACCAGGGTACGTGCACATTGACGTGATAGTCGTTAAAAGGTTGATTAATCGTTTTACGGCGACGACGCGTGAGTAAAAAAAATAACATCAAACACAATGCAAAAAATAGGTCATTAAACCATGACATTTTTTTTCAAAACTCTTTTCATTGCTCGGAGAATTTGAGATACACGGATCACACAAAGCCACAAAAGATGTCTTGCCACATTAATTTATTAATTCGTACACATTAATTTATTATGTTTAATTTACTATCATTATTAATATATTTGATTTTTATTTACTATTTTTAGGTTTTATGTATTTAATATATTTATGAAAATTAATATATAGAATATATCAAAAAATATGTATGCTGACAAATAAAGTTAATTATTAATGACTAATTAGTGACGTAAGCCAATGTCTTCCTCTTGTTTTCATCTGTTTTGATCAAATTCCATCAATTGTTTGCGTTCCCGTGACGGACGCGTCTTATCTTCGTCGATAGAAAAAGCATAAGAGAAAAAAAAAGAATTCAGAATAAAAAGCGCGCAAGGGGAAGAGAACACCCTCATTCTCTCTCCTGACCTCGCTATCTCCTTCCGCTTTCAGTGTAGTTTGACTTCGGCGCAAGAAGGGTAACGGGAAGTAAGTAAGAGCGCGCGCGGTCTTTCTTTCTTTTTCTCGCTCTCGAAGAAAAGTATCTTGCGTAATTAAGCAACGCCGCTGTGTAATGTATCCAGCGTGCAAGGGCGGCCATATTGCCCCCACTCGCGAGGCAGCGGGGGCTGAAGAGAGTGAAGGAATGGTTGCTGCCCCGCGCGAATCGAAGCGCGGAGGGTTGCTACCGGAAAAGATGGAAGGGTGAAGAGATCGAGACGAGAGGAGAAGGACGAGACGGGCAAGAGGATAGGAGGGCGCGGTGAGTGATACGAAGGACGACGGGGTGGACCAGAGAAACGAGGAGCAAAGGGATAATGATATGCCGGGTTAGTCGGTGAGAGTGGTGCGACGACTGCTACCATCCTTCGTCTTCCGATGAAGGGGGTGCAAAGAAATCCAAAGAGAAGGGTCTGATTCGCAAGACGACTTCTTGCACGCGTTTTCTTCGAGTATTCTTATTCCTCTTTGTCTCACTCGTTTTTTGTTAATTCGGCAGTAGCAATTACAGCCGTGAGACATTGGCACTTTCTTACGCATTTCTTTAGCTCTGCTCCTTCTTACCAGGAAATGATGGGTAAGATCGTCGTGACAAAGCGATAAAGGTGGGAATTAATTTCACTACGATATTGTATTCTCTAAAAAAAAAAAAAAGAAAAAAACTATGTAGAGTTCAGTCACAATCGCAAACACTTAATTGCAAAAGAGAAATAAAAAAATCATGAAAAATTTTATCTACTATCTTAAGGAAAAATGATTTGATGAAATTAATTACGATTCGTTCGCTCACGATTATCGAATTAGTCTGAGATTCATTGAGCGCGAATACACGACGACGAAATCGGTGATCTTACATCTTCTGTGTGTGTTCACAACTCGCGCGAATAAATTTCGGTGATTCATTTATGTCGTTTGCATATCATTAATTATTCTGGAATAACGATCAATTTCTTCGACTGACTTGACACCGAGGGATTAGATTCCAAACGCTTGAAAACACAGAAACGATTTTCTCCATTAACTTTAAAAGTCCGCGCAGTCATTATTTAAATCTAATTTACTAACAATTCAAATTGATATTTTTTTTCGTTTAATTTTACCGTACTTCACACAATCCATGATATGTTGATTCTTTTGTCTCAATAAGAAAAATCACATGACGCGATACGTTTGCTTCGCAACGCGAAATTCGCACTGACTAGAGGTAAATGCATAAATCTCTTGGTGAATGTACGCGCGACTCGACTCGCATAGGCCGCAATCATTATTAAATCATTTGTTGTATCCGATCATAAACGATAAGGCATTTGCTGTATAATTCTTGTAAATGCATGCGCCGGTCCTGAGAGTTGTTTAAAAAAGACAGAGCAACGATGCCACCGCGCACAATGACAAGAGAGAAAAAAGGGAGATAGTCATTTTTCCCACAAATCTCACAAAAATCGTGTTTTTACGATGGATAAAAGTTCTTGAACATGATGCCGAGTTTAGATAAGAAACGAATTCTTTGCAAATTGTAACATTTATACGTAAAATTGAGAAAAAGTTTATTTAGAAATATTTATTTTTATTAGTTTAAATTAGATTTATTAGATTTAGTTTTATATTTATTAGATTTATATTTATTAGTTCAGAAAGTTTATTCTACAATTTTTATATATACAATAAGACTTCAACAAATTAAACAAATTTATTATTAATTTAATTAATAAAAATATTGCAATTAAAACAATTTGTATTTGCTTTCGACTAATTAATAAATTGTGAATTGCATAGATAGAGCGTTTATATTTGTTTTATATATGTGTTTAACGTGTACACAGACACAGACACCGATTTCGAGACGACTACCGACCTTGAACTTGAACAGGAACGTGCCGGCGTGCCGATAGAATCGATAGCATTGATTTTTTTTCTATGCGGCACGACGGCTATACATATATGTATATATGGGGTGGTGCGCGACAATTCAATGGTACTTCACAGAGTGCACGAACTGGAACACTATTATCCGTGACATCGCATAAAAAGAGTTAGCACTATCTGTATCGCGAACTCTGTGTAAGTCGACCATACAAAAACCTAAAGGGAATATAATTGAATAAATCTCCTGAACTTATATATCAATAATGACAAATAAATGAATAAACTTAAGAATACATAAATAGCTTTAAAAATAAATAAAGAGAGAAAAAATTTTTTACTAAAAATGGCTTAAATTTAATGAAGGATATAAAAATTATTGGATCTCTTCCGTGTTATATCGATTATCAACAAGATAGAAGATTTGGAATTTGAGTGAATATCCGGTTTATTTTCTGTGACTTTCTTCTCTCTTAGATATATTATCTTTTTGTAATCTATGATCTCAATATGGTTTTTCTCAGTATATTTTCGCATTGTTTGTGACGATAGAGAACAATTACATGTATTTTTCTCCGTTTTTATTCTACTTTTTGTGATGAAGTGTGACGACCTCAGCAAATTTTATTGACATTACACAAATTGATAATTTGAGCAGTAAGTTTTTATTTATTTATTTACTCAATATACTTTAAGTCACACAAAACTTTTTTTAATTTAATATATTATACACATGATTTTTAGCAAAATTTCTCTTTTTGACTATTATTTCAATATTTTGATATCTTCGAAATTTGTAAATATTAGTTATTGATTAGATGTGACTTTATAATTTAACTTATATATTTTTGGTTATCTTTTGAAATTTGTTTCTTATCGTTTTAAATTATTATCGTTTATCAAGTTGCTTATTTGTCTCATTGTAATAATAAAGTGTCTTTTTTGTTTATTCTGTTTTTTTTTCGTACTTGTGACCAATAATTAAAATAAATAAAAAATGACTATATCAGTAGATGAATGTATTTAGCAGTCGGATATTTGATATCCCTATGCTTTACGCAATCTTTTCTCAAGAGCGGTAGAAAAAGAATAAAATTCATGCACGTTTTTACACAACGATGTTATCGATGAGAGAACATCGCGGCTTTCTCATAAATGTGATCCATAAAAGGGACGAATCCAGCAAGTGGTAAGAAAATAGATCACGACTAGGCCACTCAATTTCTGCGAATTTACTGCATATTGGCTCGCATCTCTTGTTCGTCTTCTATATATTTTTTTTCTTTTCTTTTTTTTTTTTGATGAGCGTCCCTATTGTTCGATTTCGTAACCCCTGACCGATTTGCTCACGTCGCGCCGCATCAGTCCTCAAGGTGGAAACTCAAAGGCGGGTAGTTAGTCGTTGGTCAACCCTGATAATTGCGCGTAACCATGGAAATGCCTGTTTGTTTGGGGTTCCTCTGGTCATATCGACGAACAAGAGCTCCGGAGGGTGAAAGGGTAGACTTTCGAGGCCACTGAATGCAAAGAAGGGTTGTAAAGGGCCGGAAGTCAAGGACGCACTCAGTGACTTCGAGAAACTCGGCCACGATCGAGCAATCCTCTTTCTTTTTGTCGTAAGAAAAAAAATTACGCCCCTACTTAGCATTGGTAAATTGATAACGTATAAATAAAATGGAAATACCTAAACATACACGTATAATTATAAACAAGTGAAAATAAATAACAAATATAATATTTATTATACGCAGCATTTTTTCAAATTATTAAAAATCATAAGTATAGGTTTGGAAAAAGCCGCAATAATCGTTTTTCTTATACGTATATATATATGTAAAATAGGGGAACAAGCTGATCGACGTTATATTACTTAAATTCTACACACGCGTTGTTTATTCAATAAATATTTATTAGTAGAACATCTTTATTGTTTATTTTAAAGATCGACGCATTATATCGCGATTCATCGCTCCAAACTCTTATGACATTAAAAAATCAATATTATAGATACACACTAACAAATGTAAAAGAGAAATATTGTTTTTACTGTAAAATAAAAATATTATTTTTTTATCATCGTATACATATATGTATATGCACATTAGAGATATTAAATTAATTATTACAGATATAATTAATTTTCTTCATTCATCTTGTTCTCTGTTTCGGCGCTGCCAACGCACCGCTTTGACACGCATTTGCTCAGAATAATTCGTACCCTCGTTGAGGGTACGAGTAACCAGGTCAATGCATTGTGCTATCGCGTGTGCTTTGAAGGCCATCCCTCGAGTTTTCACACGACAGCAAGTAACAGGTGCGACGGTATTTTAAATTACCTCGCAACCGATCGCATTCGCGATCTTTTGAAATTCTGTTATTCGTCGTTGGAACTAATTTCGCATTTTTTCTTGAGCATTCGTATAGCTTGCTCGCGAGAAAGTACTGACAAAGTGGATGAAACTTGAAAGATAAAAAGAGAAGAGGAAGAGAAAAGAGACGAATTTGAAGGGTGAAAAAAAGGAAGTTGTCCAAACGTAAGAGTGAAAGAGAGTCAGAAAAAGAGGAAAAGAGAGGGCATAGAAATAGGAGCATATCGAGAGAGAGAGAGAGAGAGAGAGAAGCCAGTACGAAGAGCTACGGGATGGAGAACGGGGTGCGACGAGGCTACCGAAGCATCCCCACTCGTTGGCCCATCCGCCCCTGAAAAAAGAGTTAATATTGATCCGTTTTTTTATTTGAGTCACCCCCAGGTTTTTCACCCTCGCTATTTTTTCTTCCCCCGGTCGCAGGGATCGCCGCGACGTGGCGCTGGTGCGACAGAGATGGAATTAGTGTTTCTATAGCAACTCTCTACCCCGTCCGTTTCGTTCATTCGCTCGTTCGCTCGCTCGCTCGCTCGCTCATCCTTTCGTTTGTCCGACTGCTCGCTCGTCCGTGCAGGAAGTCCGCTATTTCGAATCATCCCCCGCGATTCTGAGTAGATTACGCAGGAAGACCCGATGTAACGTCTCACGAGGAGAAAGATTGTCGTCAAAGAAATCGCGCGCAAAACGCATGTGTGGGCACGTGAAGGTGAACACATCTATTACAGTAGGATATATATTCGGAGATGTCACAATGGATTAATTCCAAATCAACTTAAGCTCAAGACGAGAATCTTTACCTAACATTATGTGTATACACTTGTCATTTTTAATTAATTATATCACGAATTTATAACTAACTTAACTTTCAAGTAATTTTCAATTGAGGAAAGTTTGTCACATTTCAAGCTTATGACAATCGAATTGCTCCTCTTTGAATCGAGAGTTATAATTTCAAGCTTATGACAGTCGAATTGCTTCTCTTTGAATCGATCAAGGTCATGCGAGAGCCACGCACACACGCACGCACGCACGCACGCACGCACACACGCACACACACTGAGAAGTAAATCGATAAATAAGCGTATTCTCTGCTACTTGTTACCGCTGAAATATGAACACACGCGGAAACTTCGTCGCTTTCAATCTTTTATCTGCATTTCCTTCGAAAATACATGCCGAGCCTTTGTGAGCCCGGCGGTGTATACATAGAAGCCACGTAGCGAGCGTTGGAGTACATGTCCTTTCTGCCCGGAGTGCGCAGACGATATCGGAGCAGAGTTAAATTCACCCCCAAATCAGGAAATATGAAGCTCCGATCGCGCGCTCGTATATATTCTCGGAAGAGGGTCGGTACTTTGGAATACCTCTCTGCCTGTAAGTCGATGCATATTTCAGAGGCCCGGCCACGGTTTCTTCCGGAATATGCTCTGGGCGTAGCGCCCTTCTTTCCTCTTCGCCTCCTTTCTTATTCCTTTGCATTCCCTTTGACCGGATCCCTTCTAATAATACCCTTTTGCTATTCCTGTAGCCTGGAATCCGTTTAATGCTCGCGATAACAGGTCTACGCTTAGAATGGGTTAAAAACACAAAGACGAACATCAGACATTGCAAGTATAAATGTAACATACGCGAAAAAAAACGATACTTTTTCCGTTTTTTATTTATATGCATTGTGTCAGTTTGTGTCTGTTTTTAACTAAATAAAGTTGCAACAAATCCGTTGTAAATATATTTTTTACAACGATCAAATAAAGTGAACTTGAAATTGCAAAAGTTTTGCAAGGAAATATTCGGTATATTTAGTCTAAAATTGTGACAAACGCGAAAATGTCCGATGAAATATAAAAATGCAAAAAGAATGAAAACATCAAATGAGAAAAAAACTGACTATATTTTTATAGTTAAAAAGAATCACGACTTTAAAAAAAAAAAAAAAAAAAAAAAAAAAAATCAAAACGAAAAAGTAAACTAAAATTGAGTAAAATGTCGTTGTTCTCTCGTGGGGACGATCGGATAACTCGGACAGCGTCGCTTTCATCACATCGCCGACACTCTTTTGAGCGAAAAGCGCTCCTTAAAACGCGTCGACTCACAACGATGCGCGCGGTGTTGCAATCTTTGTAGGGGTTGCTCTCTTAGGGGGGTGGGTCTCGAGGGGCTCGGCGATCCCTTGCCCGCCTTGCCGATGTCACATAAGCGACCGCTGAACCCCCTCTTAGATCGCGTTCGAATCTTTCTTTTTACGACGACAGGACTTACTTTTAACGTCGTAACATACAGTGACTGCTGCTGCTGCTATTTTTCGTGACTGCTTATTATTAATCGACTCGCGAGATTGCATTTCTCTTTCGGCTCAAGAGCGTCTTTGACAGAGTTTAGTTCAGAGCTTGGCGCCACTATCATCCAGCATAACATATCGAATTGTTCTATATGAACGCGGAAGACAATCACTCGATATAGTCTCTCTAGAACATGGGCGTCCAACCCGCGACCAACAACTAATAATGCGGCCCTACAAAATCATAAACTTTTAACATTATTATGTGATTTCAACAATATTTTTCATGATTCGATTACTCGAGCGCGGACTGCATTCAATTGTTGCGGAGGCTTTTTTAATCTTAATAAAAACTATAATGAAAAATATAATTTATAATAAAAAATATAATTTTTTAATAAAAATGTTATAATAAAAAATAAAGTTTTGTTACTCATATACATTAACTATATTAACTATATATATATATATGTATATATATTGTATATGCGGCCCAAGACAATTTCTTTTCACTCAATACGACCTAAGAAAGCCGCAAAGAGCGGATGCCGCTTGAGCATCCCTGCTCTAGAACGTATGGTAAAATTACAGTCTTCTTATAATGAAACATTTATCAAGTACATTTCGAAGCACAATGTATAGTGCTATTTGTGATTGTCTTCCGCGTTCATATAAAACAATTGTCACGATATGTTATGCTGGATGACAGTGCCAAGCTAAACTGTCAAAGATGCTCTTGAGCCGAAAGAATAATGCAATATCGCGAATTGATTAATAATAAGCAGTCACGTAGCCACGAAAAATTTTTCTCGACTCATTGTGATTTTTGTTAATCAATAAAAGATCGTTCGACGAATTGATTGAGTTTTAAGCAGAAATATGAATTTCTTTTTCGTTATAACCACCATATAAGCATTTCTATCACTACATTTCTATGTACCGATTGTGCAGGTTAGAATTTTCCGAGAACAATATACGTATCAAAATAGAAGCACATATAAAATCACGTTGAATTACGTAATTTTCATATCCAAAAAGAAAGGTTGACACAATCTGTTGCCACAACAGACACGATGCTAATGCATTTTTCTATTTCGTATATTATTAGCTCTCCTTCTCTAGAGAATTCTCGAGATATATTTGGTCCGAACACTACAGTCGACTAGTTTCGAAACGAATTCATTTAACGTGTTCCGCGCTTTGTTTTTCATAGATCCCGAAAGGCTACTAACTACCTTGTGGCACCTGTCATTCGAAAAGGTGAGTTTTGCCGAGCATTAGCCGAATAAGATGACGGGCTGATAAATAGCGCGCAGACGTAAAAATAGAAAAGCAGGTGAAAACCCGTGATCGTTCTGGACGAAAATGTCCTGCCGTGACACTTGCATTGTCTCGATATTATCGATCACTAAATATCTATATTTTACACACACGCATGCAATTGCACACAGTTCAACATTTGTTCATGCAATTTGCGAATACGTTTAGCAGAATATTTCGTTTGAAATCAACGATATATCTTGTAGTCTCATCTTTGAAACTAATTGTGCAGATTGAATTGTATAAATTATATTTTGCAAAATAATTTAATTGTAATGGTCGAAAGATTTATCATAAAACAAACAAAAGTGTCTTACTTCGTACATGACATTACTTTTTTCAGAACAAAACATGAGCTTTAAGAATTAACATTATACGTCTGCTTTTTCCGGATGAAATGCGCGATAGACGCGCCTTTTTCCGCACCTGTTCTTCCGCGAGGAAAAGTTTCTCGATGGACACGGAGTTTGATGCCAAGCGATTTTGAGCGGTGGCAAAAGGATTCGCCATATGGCGTGTTGGACGGACGGACAGACGTGCCGCCGCGCCGAATCGAGAATCGAACGGTCGTGTCTCGAGAGCCAACGGTGCTTCGAAGAACGAAGGCCCATTTATTTGGCGTGTGCTGTATAATTAGGACTCGAAAACTGGCCACACGGGAGAGCGTTATTATCTATTTTGTTCTCCTTCCCGGTCCGTGGAAAACGAGTTTTGGAAATATATTTACGGGGCGCCGTGTGGTCGGCCGAAAATTCGTGCCTTAAAGATGCGTTCCTTCGACCGAGAGATACTTCCGCAAAACTATCTAGATAGCGATGAGAAACCAAAAAAAAAACGATTTTTTTTTTTAAATTATCGGTTAAAGAAACAGAGAAAAGTTGAGTGTTTATATTTCTTGTTTCGAACAAGATAAGCGTCAAGTCAGTGTCTAATTGTCCGCAACGGACGTTATCGGAAGAGGATTGACAATATTCTTCTCGTTTCGACACGTGTTGAGAATAGTTTTGGCTTCGTAAAACGATAAAACTACAGTAATAACGGGAAAACTTTCAGTATTTTTTAAATGACGCGGAGAAGCCTGTAGGTATGTCGTTTTATATCGTTATATACGCTTTGTTTTTTGAATTGACACATATTTAAGAAATTAAATAATTTTTCAAAATGATATGTATAAATCGGACTGTGTGAACAGGGTGCGGGTTATTGTGCAATAAAATTTATACAAGATGATAGCTCTCTCAAACGTTTCGACTTTAATTTGTTTAAAGTCATCTTAAATAATTTTGCGCATTTTAAATCACGAGATCGTATATGTGTATTCTTGGTGAAACCAGCACACAATCCACCCCCAGGTAGGTCACCCTGCGAGGACGCGTCGTATGCGCCCCGCAGGATTTCACGTAATTTTGGGTTTTGTCGATAAATGGTATCGCATTTCTTGGGACGCGCACAGGATTGGCGCATTGTCAACCGACAGGGGCCACCTAAGGCCTCGGGTGGTGGCAGTCTAGAATCCCTTTCATCGTTCCTTCTCAGCGGCAGCACGCGCGCTTTTGCCTCTATAAAGGAAATTTTTTTACCAGAAAAGACAAAAAAACAAGGAACGTCGAGGCAAAAACGGAAAAGGGGGGAACACGCCCCCCTCTCTGTGTTCCCTTCAGCTTTTAGAGACGCGTGGCAAGGCACACGACGCCATTATTCTTTCACTTCGTCTTGAAACGGATCGAGACACCACGAAAGAAAATTTACGGTGCACGCATTGCGAGGTACACTTTAGAAAATGCATCGACACACGTGACTATCTTCTTTAATGTTCAAAGACGAAAATTTACATATAAATATTATATATATATATATGTGTGTGTGTGTATATATATATACATACAATATACACATATACATATATCAATTAGTTATTATTTTGCATATATTTTATATATATTTTGCACGAAGATAATCAATTAATAAATTTTATTGTATTAATAAGTAATAAAATCTCGATTTTATTACAAGAGCAAAAGCGCACAATCTCTCTGACAAAATCTTCGTTTTTAAATTAGCAAAGTAAACCTGAGTTTTATAAAATACAAACAACAAATTATGTAAGAGAAAAGAAAAGCGAAATAAATAAAATGCGTATAAGTTTGTAACTTGTAAAAAAAAAACATGATAGAATTAAGCGCACCATTGCTTCTAAGAACGATCACAATCGAATTTGTGTATGTTTATTTACCTATTTGTAGTGGTACTTCAGGTAGCGGTATATAAGTCCCGGAGAGATCCAGAGCGTTTTTCCGGATTCTGACCTCGATAGAGTTCCTCGACGTTCAGTGCTGCAAAAGAAAAACGCTCGTCCGCTTTGTCGCGTGCTGTTAAATTTTTTTTGACATGTTGACACAATTTTTGACAATAGAATCAATGCGACGGGAGTAAACTCGCACTCTTGCATTGTTGTAGAAAGAGAAACGATGATTTTTCTCTCTTTTATTTTTCCAGAATTTAATATTAACTTGTCTATTGTTTTTTTCTCTCACAAAAAGTGAAAATGATTTTATTATTTCATAAAATAAAAATGTGTATGTATTAATATAAATCTAAAAATTAGTATTGTACTAGAAAAACTTTGTATAACAATAAGAATAATAAGATTTTAAATAAATGTAACACTGGAAATTAGTTTTATCTATATTGTAATATTAATTTCCCGTGTGCGACTTTTTATTCAGAAACTAAAATAATGTCATGAAACAAACACGCATGGCATACGCACAAATTATTCGAATTGAAAGAATTGAAGAAATGCAAGATAAAATGCGCGCCAGAACTCAAGAGACTGCTGATCTATGAATTCGAACGATTCAGTCCGATCCGCTGCATCTGCCACGTGCCCCCGTATTACGGCATAATGTGTCACTGTGCCACGGCCGCTCCACCCCTCTCTTCAGCCCTTCAACGACGCCTGCAGCTTCAGCCGTCGGCTCGATCGCGCGTGTATGGAATCCTAGATTTTGGAAACTCGGTGGCCCGAATAGTACCAGCTGAATGCAGGTCGCGCTGGTCCTCGGGGAGGAAAATGCATCGGAGAGGGTGAGAGAGACGGTTTTTCAACATGAATTCCCCCCCACCGGTCTCCAATGCGTTTCCCATCGTACGCACTCTTCTCGACACGTCTCTGCTCTCTGTTTTCTGAATCAACGAGCGAATCCATGATGCAACCTCGGATGAGTCGTGAAAATATTGTCTCTTTTATGATGCTTCGTGACACTTTATCCGACGCGCGGCAGTCCTTCGGGACGTAACAATATGTGTGTTGCCGAGATAATGTTTTATCGATGACTCCGGAAAATTGATAAACTTCAAAATGCGAGATTTGCCATTGGCAAATTATTTGGTTTCCTAACAATTATAAAGTTTCAACGCTAAAATTAATATAATGACACAATAGTACGACAATTGTGAAGATAAAATTGACTGTATGTGTTATAATTATGTTAAAGGACAGGAGTCAAATAATAAGACACGAAGAACGATGAAACAGTGAGATTTAATAATAAAAATAGTTTGACAAAGCAGTCAATTCGATGGAACATTCGATAACTGTTTATTAAAATGTGATTGCAAGGATCGGGGGCATAAAATTATGCGAAAACACATACAATACAAAGAGTTATTTCTCTTCTCTTCTCTCTTATTCACAATAGGATTCAAAATTGGCAGCCATATTTATATATATATATATATATATAATAATATGATATAATATAATAATTATTATAATTAATGGCATCTCCCTTTAAACGCGCGTAATACTTACAAAACAATTTATATATCATATTTGTACGCAAACGCTGTATCTTTTTCCTTCATTCACAAATCATCGTTTATTTTATCCTTGCTTCTTCTGCTATTCTTTCTCTCTTTTTTTTCTTGTTTAAATCTTATTTATAGGAATATTACTTAAAATCAGTCTTGTGGTTGAGATATATTAGGTGTTTGGTGAGGTAGTGACAGTTTCATAGTATACGTTCAGTGCCACTTGGTACGCTATTCCGTGCTATACTATCTCACGTACGTATGCAATACATGTATTAAACGTTGACGACATATACGCAGTATGTTATTTAATACACATGCGGTATCGTTCTTGGAGATTCAACATCTTAGACAACATAAAAAAAATTTATTGTCTAAAAGTCATTCGTTGGAACATCTAAAAAGAAATTTTATATTTTTTTTCAGACGTCTTTCCCGATGTCTTTCAGACGAGTTATCTGCGATTCGTGAATCACCATCAACGATTACCAACATTAAGTTCGTAAATAAGTAACGTCGCACGTTCGCGATAACAACCGAACGCGTTCCAAGCGGCCACATACATATTTTTGCTACACACAGCATATCGACATTATTAGATATATTTTCTTCGTAAAGACCGTGTTTTCCGTTTAATCGTAGGCGTAAGGTCTGAATTTGTACCGTGTCTCGTTACGTGCGCGTGAATTCGAGCGATGTGCCATTTGCCGGCGGAGCGGACAAACTGACGCCGTCCGTAGATTCGCACGCGTTCGAAATCGCGCACACTTCGCTTGGCTGTACAAAATTATAGATGTCATTCTAGTTACATATAGGTACAAAGTATACATAATCGTAGGTACGTTTTATTCGAGCGACCGGGATATGAAATACGGATAGTAGTGTGTGAAAACGACGATTTGTTCGACCAACAAATTACATGCGCTGTTTACAACAAGAGATTTGCTACTCAAATATAAAAATAATATGTGTAAGGAACAAGAAGAACAATATCTGTATAAAAAATTGTAATAAACAGCATTGCGTGATAAGTATCTAATCATTTTATATTACTATGGACATAAACATTTTCAATTAAGTACATTTACCAAAGACTGAGTAATCTTAAGTAATGAAATTAAAAGAACTGTTATAGTATAATATCACAGGTAATGAAAAAAATGTTTTTTTTTTTATAAAAAATAAACTTGTTATGTTATATGGATTTATTTAAAGATTTATCTATTTTCTTTATATATATCAGAATAAAACCGATGTTTCCAGCATCTCTATTATCATCTTCATATATTAGATTTACATTTTCCTCACATTCTATTTCTATATTTTACCAAATGCATCAGAGAATCTTCATCCGTAGGACATAATCCCAGTTCACGAGCACACGTTGCGTTAGCACACATACGTTACAACTACTCGACACAAATATATAATATGTATATGTAATTTTTGCACGTCAAATGTAAGAAGACAACAACAATAATGATTACGACAGTAAGACAAGCGATAACTTGTTTTATCAATATGATAGAAGATACTTTACGCGTGGCGGTCTATATCTTTTATATATATATATATATATACAAATTTATATATATATATATATATGTGTGTGTGTGTGTGTGTGTGTGTATGTGTATGTGTATATATATATACATATAATTGCTGTAAGAAAAAGCAAGTGATATATAAGGGCTCTGTACAGAGCCGACAGGAACATAAGTTACTCACACAAATAGCGTTTGGAACCAACAACTATTAACTAGGAATCAATATTTCTCAAGGTACTTTTACATTCAACATCGTGCGAAGCACTTCACGTTACACCGAGTAGAAATTGCTAGGCAGATTGCTCAATCAAACTGTCTAGAAATTTCCTCAATCGGGGTTTTTTTTTTTTTTTTAATTCGGGATAATGCTGAACGCGATCAGTGTTGAACGATAGGAACAAAACTACAATCCGTTATTGGGTTTTAATTTTTTTTAATTTTTTTAAATTTTTTTTTTTTTTTTTTTTTTTTTTTTTTTTTTTTTATATATGTATATATAATATATTAATTAATTAACTAGTGTGAGAACGTGGAGAGAGAACGTCGTGCTGCCGTGACTAATATCGTTACAGATGACGACAAAATTGCAAGAAGATAATGACGTAAATCACTGCGTCGAAACATCTCCCAAAATATGTAAAACTTGGATTGACGTCGACACGGCATTTGAATGAGTTCAATACTCGATGTTGCAAGAAATATGTATTTTACGCCAACCATGATCTTTCGATTAGGCATAGAGATTACTTTTGCGTTCTTGCAACATTCATACTTGAACTCAGTGAAAATGCGGTGATGTCAATCTCTCGATCGTGTTACAATACTCGTAATTGTTTTTCGCGATTAGACGGCGTGACGAAGGAAGAATACTTTTTTTTTTCTTCCGCTGCGTCTCTCGATTTAATCGCGTCGTGTCTCTCACAAGTCTATGTCATCTCTTCCTTTCCTTCGCTCGAAAGAAGAAGACCGGTTCTTCCGCTTCGCGATTGTGTCGCGAACTGACCACAAGCAAATTCGTTAAGCGCTCTCAGTCACGGCACCACATCGCACGCCTCGTTCGCCTGTCATCCGGCAAAAAAAGAAAATAAAGAAAAAGACGCGTGGTACTCCATACTTACAAATTCATTTCTTATATCATATCTCCTATCTGTCCGGGGGAGATGCTTCGCTCTATATATACAATAAATTCGAGGGGATTCAGGTTCTGAGATCTGCTTTTCTTTTCGGGGCACGAGATCGAGGTCCAAGGACTCTTTTTTTTTTGTCGCTACCCTGCACACATGTGCCTTTCGGTGGCAAACAAATGTCTCGAGACACGTTAATCGCAATTAGCATTTAGATCGCAAAGATAGCAGTTTCATTTTTTTGCAGAACTCGAATCATAGTATATATTTTGAGAAAATTGCAAACACATTAGATTAAGTAAGTAAGATTTGTCACTTGCTAGTTGGTTTATATAGAGTTGTCGCAGTCACAAAAGTATATATACTGACTTTATCAAACTTCTGAATTATTTATAATTTAAAGCTATTTTCAGAGAGAAAGAGAAAGAGAATTATATGCATTACTAATCTAATATACGTATTATGTCAAAAGTTTACTTCGCGCTTTTCCGAACGAAATGTAAAACTCCGTCTTTTTTCTAAGTATAAGAAATAACAATTTTTTTATGTTATAAATATAAAATTATAAATATCTCTTTTTTGAGAGTTATTACAAGATTATTGATAGATTCACTCAGTATGTATTTTAAGTTGATGGAATTGCTATCTGCTGTCTTTGCGAGATGCAACCAACAAAATGAATGCACGACTTAACAACAACAGCACGTTTCTCGCAAAATAAATTTCGCGCGGGCCAAGACGAATATGTACAACTGAGATAATACGAATAAACAATTAAATGTGTCTTAAAAACAGAGCAACGCGGTTGAATGAAAAAGCAAGGTTTTTTTGTTTTTTTTTTGTTTTCTTATAGAAACGTGCACGAGATATTCCGCGACACGTAAAATTCTTGTGAAAAAAACAAAAGAAAAGAACGAGAATTTCTGAAAGAAAAAACAGTAACACTGAGTAAAACATTTAGAAGAAGTTTAGAATACTGTTTTTTTTTCAAATATACGGAAAAAGTATATTAAGAGTTTGAAAATTCTTGCTGTTTAAATCACTACTAAAATTCAAAATAGATAAGAATGGTTTTTTTTAAATTTTGTGATAAACAGAAAGCAAAACATGAAAAACAAATATATAGACATATTTTATGAATATGAAACTTCATTAGAATAAATCTTATCACAGGCTTGGAAAGATACTATCATTAAAAATATAAACTACAAAGATAGACAAACTTTCAAAAGATTATTGATACAAGAAAATCTAAAATAATATATAACAGTAACTTTATATCTGCTTGTGTTTTATCTTTGTTACGTTCGCATATATAACAGTAAAAAAAAAAGAAAAACGGTAAAAAAGATGAATGCGAGGTTTAAGCTTTGGTCTTAACATAATGAAACTATAACAAAATACTTCTTTTTTAAGTTTTTTCTTTTCTTATCGCGTGACAATAAAAAGCGACGAGCGACGATCTATTCATGCTTTACATTAAAATAAAACCGGGAAGCATTAAAAATGTCGTTTTTCTTTTAAAAAAAAATGTCAATGGAACAATGAAACGCTTTGGTGACCTTGGGAAAGCAAAATCTGCATACCTACCATTAGTCCGAACATAAATCATTGAGTATTCAATAGTTACTGGCAAAGGACGATTCCGCCCTTACATCAGTATTTATGACCGAATCTTATATTTAAGATCGTCTCAAGTTTATCTTTAAATTGTATGTATTCAATGATACAACTCATGTGGCATCTTAAGATATTAGTACCTCAAGACGATCTTAAATATAAAAACGGTCTATGAATATTAGCTTTACTAAATTATGCTTTCGAACACCGGAGGTAATATGTAACGCAAAATAATATACAACATTTCTTTATTCTCTTGAAGTTCTTGGACACTCTCAGCCATGTTAGATTATTCCGACGTCAGAATAGCAAGAAATTAAATATAAAATTTTGTCATGCGTTCAAACTGTAAACTGTAATGAGTTATCCAAAAGCCTTGAGAGAATAAAGAAGTAGAGAAATATCATAAATGTTTTATAGATGATCAGTTATTCAAAAGTTGTTGATGAACTTGTATGCGACACGGTGAGACTATTATGTGAAAACTGGTTTATCAACGAAATACATGCGCCGATTAAAAGCACAAGAAAAGAGTCTTAAAGTGATCTTTGACGGAGCCAGGTGTACGAGTCTCCAAGGATAGAAGACGGAAATCAGAGAAGCAGATCTCAATTATGCGAGCGTTTGTCTGCATGATCAAGGCGAAACTGTAGGAGGTAATGGAGGTAGAGATCGGTTTGAATTTTAAATCCCGCTCTCGTCGACGATCATAATGGTGGTTCCAGTTTGTTCACTTGAGAGAGAGGTATATGTAAACGAAAACGATAACAGCAATGTGTATATTACCAATATGAAATAAAAACATAAAAATTTTGTGTTGTGCACAGAGTCATTTCGAATTATCTTCTTGCAAGTATGTACGAATATCTCGAGCAAGCAAATTATTCTTTTTTTAATCATTGGAAAATTATGTAGTTGAGTTAAAGTAAGAAAACGCTTAACAAACTTTTGAATAACGGAAGAGAGGAACACAATATAATAAATAAACAAGAGATATGCGGCAAATTAAAATCCATGTAATCACAAAAAAAAACGCGCTAAAAGTTACAGTAGCGACGGTAGGCCAAAATCAATCTTCTCTACTAATTTTACTGCGAGAGGAACTTGTATACCAGTAGATTCAACAGCTAAATTCTTTCCCTCTCTTTCGAGACGCAAGGCTCATTCCATTTATTCGTGTGAATATATACACGTAAGTGTGTTCGTCTTATCAATATCTCTTTTGTCTACTTGATTACAAAACGTCAAACCGTCATCACGTCTATCGAACGTGAATATAACGTGTGTTTATCTCATTCATTTTCACCTTGACTATCTCTTCTTGAGTGTAGAGAGTTATATATACAAGAAAAACCGCAACACGCAAAGTTATAGAGTGCATTATATCCTATCGGTTTTTGAAAAGTAAAATTTATTATTATTTATGTGTATCAATGTGTGTTATAATACAATTGTTCCTCGCGATATCAATATCATATATTATTTGAAAAAAAAAAGCATATCCCTGAATTCGTGTTTGTTTACGTGCACATTGTACAATTGTGCACCATATACGTACGTACGTTCGTACGTATAAACTTGTTGCCGTTCAATACACGTCCTTAACGATACAAGCTTATGATTAAATTATCATCAACCATTATTATCGTTTCATTTTCGAATGCGCGACAATAACTTATGCATAATGTACATGCGTAATGTACAATGCGTGTGTTAATAACTTATGCATAATATACATTCAAAAAGCATTTTAACATTAATTACTTGCGAACAACTATGCAGAAATTTAACGACAAATTTGGTGGAAAATTTGAATAGAGAAAGGAAATGAACGTGATTGCGCCCGATTCCACATCTCTCTTGATTTTTTTTTTCTCACGTTCGCGATTACATGCGTCTTGGACAGAAAAAGTTTCGATCAAGTGCTTGTATCGAAGACGCCGTAATGAGAACGATGTTTAAATAAATTTTCATACCTGTTGAGAATCCACTAGGACTTGTGATTGGCATTATGAGAGGTGGATGGCTCGGGTGAATCTATTTTCTCGATTAAGGTGCCGTCTTTTGGGGAGATCGCCCTGCTGCTGTTATTGCTGTTGCAAGAATCCGATCTGGCCGTCGATAACGAGGACGATGATCGCATGCCGGTGGACATAGACAGATCTTCGGGTTCCGTTTGCTCGGGTATCGCGGTGAACGAGGTTATAGGATGAACCAGTTGCATGACCGGAGCGAGAATTTGCCTGGAATTTGCATGAACGGACGCGATTTGCTGCAATTCGTCGACTTCTTTGTCATTGATATGATCTTCTTCCTCTTCCTCCTCTATGTCATCTTCTTTACACGATGACGATACGGCGTGCAGTTCCTGCGTCTCATTTCTGTTAACACCGTCGCATTTGTGATGTAACATGTGATGGCGCCTGCGGAACCGCGCTTGACACTGATCACATTCGTACGGTTTCTCTCCGCTGTGTATCAACATATGCGCGTTCAACTGATTCGAGTCGCTAAACTTGGATGAACATGTTGAGCATACATATGGGCGCTCGCCAGTGTGTACACGCGTGTGCCTACGAAGATTTGCCACTTGCACGAATTGTCGATCGCAGTACTTGCAGTGATACGGTTTCTCGCCCGTGTGAAGTCGCATGTGCGTTTTCAGATGATGATCCCGGGTAAATCTGCAGAATTGAGGAGCTGGTAATACAAGGACAAAATTCGCCATTTAATTCGGTAAAAATTGTTTTCACATTTTTGTCCTTTCTTTTTAAATCGATTACGTACGACACAATGATCGTTGAAAAAATGTTTCTCTCTGTTCACACATATGAGAAAACTAAAAGAGATATGCTGTAAATTGCGCGAATATAAACAACAGATAAAAGAAAAACACTTACTTTTTCTGACACTCCGGGCACTGAAAGGGTTTCTCACCAGTATGCGTGCGTTCATGATTTTGTAGCACGTGCTTGTATCCGAACGATCTGCCGCATACTTTGCAGTCGAAACTTTTCTGTCTGCCGTCAGCTCTTCCCGCAGCGGCACCTTCGGGACTCGGATTTGGACTAGCCGCATTTTCTAATGGTGGGGATTGCGCGTTTTCCGCGTTCTGTGTAACTCTTCTTCTTTTTGTAGAATTGGCGTTGTTATTGTTATTGTTGTTCTTGTTATTGTTGCTGATGGCAGTGTTATTATTGTTGTTGTTACTGCTGGCTGTAGAGTTTATACGTCTTAACGAAGATCTTGTGTTGAGAGGCGGCGACATCGTTGACGGCGGTCGAAGAGGAGAGGGAGGTGAAGATGAGGCAGCGGACGGCCACCCTGCGAGGAGATTGGGAGAAATGTTCTGACCGTAGAGCGACGGAGTTGCTGCAAATGTCGCCTGTAATGTTGGCGGTAATCCAGCGGCTAACAACGTTAATTCACGTGCCGCAAACAAATGATGCCACGACAGACCCATTCTGCCAGGATCTATCCTGGGAAACATTGCCTGCGATGTGTCATTGCGCAGCGCTTGTTGTTCAGTCGTAGTTGCTTCTTGCATCACGTGAGGGTGCAGCTGATGTTCTGAGCTCAATAAAAAAAAAAATAAGATTATTTAGCAAAATAATAAAATTTAATTTTACATAGAACGTTATATCTGACACTTTAAACACCAGGATATTCGTTCCAAAGGTGAGAAAGTGTGTAAATTTTTGTGACGCATTATTTATTATTAAAATCAACTAATTTTTACACATTCCGCGTTGTTATTATTTGAAAGCATAAGTTAAAGATCAAATCCGCAGTAAACTTACATTTCATGTTCATATTTTTAAAAAATGTCAATGTATAAATCTTAATTAACTGCTGTAAAACCTATCTTAATTAATTAATTAAGCTTATTTTCGTTGAAAAGCACGCGACATACGTATATTTATTAATTATAACATATATATTGTTTTCAATACAATATAGGTAAGTAAAAAGAAAAGTTTTAACGAATTTTATCAATTTATGCTTCCGAATACAGCGGTGGCGTTGTATAAAAAAAACCTATCAACTTATTTAAATATATAAACTATGAAAAATATTTATATGATTTTTTATTTCTGACGTCAATTCAATATAGCTGTAACGAATATCGCAAAATTCTTAACATTTAGAATTAAACTCACACAATAACTGTAAGAAAAAATCATCACTAAAGACAAATTTGATCATCCTGAACACAGAACACAAACGCGAATGGCAAATAAATCATCAAAATAAATTATTTTACGAAATTTTGTTATAGCACAGATGATTCGATCAATGCGCGGCTAAACACTGAAACATCCTACGAGTATGTAAGATCTGTAACTTTTAAGATTTTTCGTGTCTCTTCTTTTTATATGCGTTCTCTCTCTCTCTTTCTCTCTCTCTCTCTCTCTCTTTTTCCATTCTTTCCCTCTCTACTACTTTCGATGTGCCCTCCCACACATATCGCTCGCACGTGAGGTTACTGGATTCTCCTCCATTCACTCACACTACGCGGGAATTCATTCATAAGACTCTCCACGCGTCTAACGTACCGCCTCTTCAGCTGCAGCCGAAACGATTTTAGACCAGAACTTTATCAACAGTCTCGTTTTATCGAATCACATTATTGATATTGCGTCAACGGAAGCATCTAGTAAAACATATTTTCTTATTTTACTTTTATATAGAGACTTCAAGATAGATTCGATAGGTGATATGTATACATTACTCTATCTCTCAGTTTACAAAGTGCTTCAATACAATCTTATCTTTTATTTTATCCTAAAAGATAAAGTAGTGTATTTTTACTTTTTGAACTAACAATAATTTATGTATAAAAATACAAAACTAGAACATTACGTTGATGTCCTCAAGATTATTAGATTTCACGTCCAATGTAGACGTTATTTTGTGCTCGAATAAACGTTGTTACACGCATACTAAAGCATTAATTTTGTTTTTTTTTCCTTAAAATTGCTTACGTGCATTGCACACGTTGCACGAAAAAGCTCAGGTTTTAAAGATTCCTCTTACACATCTCAACATTGACGTATCGCGCGTATCTTTTTTCTTTGTTATCTAATATTTAAAAATTTTTTCCGCGCGCGATTAAAAAATATTTAACTAATTGCACATGTATCTATATTTTTTCTCGCTCATAAACTAAATATACTTTGATGAGCAAAAGAGAGATAATCGAAACACATTATATTCAAAGCATTTTAATTGATTTTTAATGGTTGCGGCTAATTAATAGATTATGAAGAAAGACAGCGTCTCGTTAAATCAATAAAGACGTGTACAATACAAGCGTCTCTTCCTTTCGAGATTTTTCCCTTTCTTTCCACCACCCTAAAATTCCCTTAACAGCGACCGAGATCCTTACAGCTTATCGCCGTTTCTTGGCAACGCGACGCGAAGAGTCCGCCCCCGCCTATGTCTACTTCCTAATTGGTCGCAACCCTTGTAGTTTTGCTTCGGGGTTTTACTCTCAGAAACCTTATTAGAGATTAGACGTTTTTAAAATAATCTATATACTTGCATTTTTCCAAACAAATCTTACAGATTTTATGATCCGAGGGATCCATCACGAATTATGTGTGTGAATAACTTAGCAATAAGTTTTGTTACAGATGGAGACGATTTTAAAGGTTTTTTCCTGATTTGAATGCGGGCTTGTGAAATAACAATAAAGTTTTACACGTTTCGGCAGAACGGGAAAGTGTATGTGTCAAAGCAAAAAAAATTACCTGCTTGACCAGAGATGTTTAAAAATCTTTGTGCATAACGGTACTTTCTCAAAGAAAAAATGCTTCTATAAATTATTCGGTTCGTTTTGTAAAGGTTTTTCTATAGTTAAATAATGTAGTCCATTTCTCAAAATAAAATATTGTTTTAGAAACGCCGTAACGCTATTTTAGTTGTATAAATCAATTTATATACTCTACAGAATAATTTAAACCGCACGTTACAAAAAAGAGGAGATCCTTTGAGATTTGAAAAGAGCGAATACAGAGAAATGCGAGAAGAGTTGTTACAAGAAAGGCGCGTCGGACATTCCGAAGGAATATCGCGATGATTATTTTTAGACGTGTGCATCTCGCGTCGCGACGCTCGCGAAATCTCGATGGATCTCATCAGTTCGACGACTCTTTGCGTCATTTCTAGCGAGTAGTTGCGAGAGTTTGTGCTGTTCTGCCAGGAACTTGTGGATGTTTACAATATGTCAGAGCGTATCTTTGTGTTGTGTCGCTGTAGGCGGTTGTAGATCCTGGCGACATGCCAGAATTCGCGTGACTCTTACAAATTTGTAATAAAACTTAACTCACAGTAGCGTTTTTCTCTGGTTCTTCTCAACGTGTATCCTAGTGCCACCTTACATTTGGTTTTGTTTGTTTTTTTTTACACGAAAATCACGACACATTTGGATTAAATGCGGGCAACAAAAATAAAAAAAAATAAAATAAAATAAAAAGAACGAAAACAACGTGGCGCAGCCACCTATGACAGAATTTTCTGTTGTCTTGTGTAATTTGTGTGTGGGTGCGAATGTCGTCATTTATACAAATATTATTTAAAACCAATTTTCACACAATTACAAAAATTATTTGTGATCTTCAAACAGAGATGTTTCGGAGACATGATTGTTGAAGCGCCTAGAAGGAGCAACGTGCCAGAGTGTAAAAAAGATGTGTGTGTTTGAATTGAATGTTGTTGTCACGAAAAAATAATACACACACGTTGAGAGAATTGCAAATGGACATTGAACTGCGATGTATTCAAACAACATGTTAGAAAAATTATATTTACGAAACACCATAAAACAATGACGTAAACAAACGAAACTAATCAGAAATTTTGTGAAAATAAAAACACGTACGGGGTTTGGAAACAGTTTTTTCTCTTGATCCTCTCGATGCTCCATCCGTAGCGCTTACATGAATCGTCATATATAATTACCTGCGTGCGTATGCATGGGATGTATTGACAATCTGTTGCAATAAGATGGTGCCATACTACGGTTCCTTCTCCCTTGGATCTTCCATCGACTCGTTCCCGGCACGTGAACACTCGCAATGACAGAATGAGACTGCGACACACCAATGGCGCGGTTAAAACTAAAGACGATCACTGTCCTTGATTGTGTTTTCTCGTTTCTCCTTTCGTGTCTTCACGACGAAAGAAGAAATGAAGAGCGTGCTTCAGAAAACGCTCCATACAGTAGTTTTGTTTTTTTTTTTTTTTTACGATTGAAAACACTCGCGGCACAAACTAATGTAGGATAAAATGCACGATGACGAGTGACAAGGTGTAGTGCATGTAGAGCGTATTGGTTTTTATTTGCTTTATATCCTATAAACAAAGTCTCTGAGCTCCGATTACAAAAGCAACTGACCGATAACGCCAAACCAGCGATGTTGCTCTGGGCTGACCTAACCCAATACTAAGTGACAACCAGAGTTGCGCTCCTAGTGAAATATCTCCCACCCTTGCACGCTTCATGCTTCGCCCCACTACCGAGCGTGGTTCTCCATTTCCCCACCAAAGCATCACGATGCTCTACCCTCTCGAATCGCAATCCAGGGTGCGCGAGTCGCTTCGTCGTTGTGAGGGGTTAGAAACGAGGTGCAGGAGTGGGAAGATGAAGTACGAAGGTCGGAAGGAAACAGATAGAACGGAGTAGGAGGAAAAGATAGACGGCAGATGAGAGCGCGTGAAAGTATGAGTCCTGTGAGGAAGCGAGTGAGAAAACGGCGGTAGGGTCAGAAAGGGACATGCGTTGCTGCGTAGAAAGAGCAAGCGCAAGTATAGAAAAGAGAGGAATGTCCGAAAGACAGACATGAACCTGCGACCGTGATCCTTTAAAGGTAGGAATTAGCTTCGCGTGGAGCTTTCCCTGTGAGAGAAATAGAAATAGAGGGAGAAAGTGTGCGAGGCTCAGAAAAAAACAAAAATAAAGAAATGCAAATAGTATACACAATGGGATCGACAACGTATCTCTTTTCGAGAATAGATAGTAGACTAGTAGATACAGACATATCTCTGAGACTTACATATTTTTTCTTCCTCCAAACTTACGAGACTGAATAAATAAAAAATTTAGAAATCGACATGGTTTTTTCTCTATTACTATGTCTCTGACTTGCAATAATTGTCTGATGTTTACGTCGTTTATATTATACGATTCTTGAATAGTTTTTCTTATTTTATAATGCATCAATGAACATACAATGAATATTATACAATATTCATTTGCAGAACTATGGCTTTTGTAATAACATATTGACAACAAGCTTCTTGCAAAAGTTTACTATAGCTGTTACAAAAGCGGTCGATACAAATTGCGATACATTGCGTCGGGAGAGTCTTCGAGGTTGCGCGCGATAAGAATCATACATATAAAATATTAAGAAATGCATAAATGCATAGGATAAACACAATCGCCTCGTTTCTTTTTACAAAGCGCCGGAGTTGTTTCAGAAGACCAATATATAAAAATTCTGAATTGCAGAATATTAGCATGTCTAAAATATTGATTATGATGGTATATCACACACACATGTTTGAATTTTGCTTTATATATATCTCATATATAAAGCCTTATTATTATTATGTGTATCATCTTACATATATTTTATTTCAATAAAGAAACTTAGTTTAAATTATATTTTACAAAATAATCACATAAACAGACATATATAATTATAGAATCAGAAAATCAGTTCTCTTTAAAGTAAGCAAAATTATGCCGTCTTCTGATTATGATAATGCTACACACGCGACGCTTTAGTAAGAAAGTCGTCTCGTCCCGCTTTTTTCCGCTATTTTCTTCACAAATGGAGCCCGCTCCGCGGAAACATGCCCTCCGCGGCGATACGGTTACCCCCGCGGGGATCATTTTCTCTTTCTTTCTCTCTATCTGTCTATCTATTTCTCTTTCTCTCTCTTGCAAAAGGGGTGTGCGGAGAGAAGTAGACAAGAATGCACGCGCGCGTGCTGCAGCCCTCTTGCTCGCTCTTTCATCTCACCTGCTCGCGCGCCGGGCGTGCGCAGCGCGTGCCTGCAGCCGTGAACTCATGTCGAAACCACACCATCACACGCACGCTTGTTCGCGATAAAAAAAAAGTGGAAGAATGCCTCTCTTCTATGCGTATACTAGGTGTCACGCATGTACGTGCCTCGTACGTGCCATAGACGAGAAAGAAGCATGCACACGATCACATTCCACGTATACGGGCTAGAACATACATATACAGAGATAGAGTCCCAGGCACTCCACTCTGTCAGCCGCCTGTCGTCGCCGTGGAGGAAAGACAGAGGTCTGTACGAGCGAGCGAGAAGGTGTAGGGACGAAGGCCGATCAAAGAAGAGAAACAGAAAAAAAAAGTCAAACAGGGAATCAAGGCAGGATCTAGGGCGATTGTCGAATTAGCGAGGCGGCCGATCGACAGGAAAGACTCCTTCTTTCGGCATGATATCAAAAATATCGATTTTTTTTCCTTCTTTCTTGTATTCGCACTTATGTGCGTTGCAGATGAAATGGAACACGTGATGGTAGTGATTTCTGGCTATTCACGCACAGACACACATGTATATTTTGAATAATTAATTCAAAAAAATTTGACTTCAATAAAAATAATAAAATCTTGCGTTATATATATATATATATATTACATATTAAAATTAAATTAAGGCTCATGTAGATTACTAACTAACGAAGAATTTTAACCGGTAAATATGAACCGAAACGCTGGATGTTTGTGCGATATTTCGCAGTTTTTTTTTGTCAATATAATTTTTAAATTAGAGGGAAAATAGATATTTTTCATATACGTGATACAAATCGAGTATCTCTTATGAATTCGTGGATTGAATTTTTAGTAATTTTTAGTAATACACTGCTAAAAGATAAATAACAGACATACTATATATGTATATAAACATATGTATATAAACATATGTATATAAACATAAGATGAGAATTTAAGTGATTGCTTTTGATGACGAGTTTCTCGAATCATGTCGAGCTACCAAGCAATGATGCTGTTAAAAGATTTTTTTTTGTGTTCGATGAATGTTCTATATGTTGTGAGATTTATCGAATGAGGGGTGACGAGAAGAGATGGAATATACATATATGCCGTATCTAAAGAACGTGCACGAATACGACGCGCAAGTACTTCCGCATACAGACCTGACAAAATATTGTGAAAAAAACCTCGCAGGTAAACAACCGAAGGGCGCAAAATAGATGAAGAAAATTATTATTCTCTTCTCTTTCCTTGCGAATTATATCTATTCCATTACTGTGCAAAGTGTATACGAAATGTAACGCATACTACAAATTGTTCAAAGTTAAAAGGATCAAAATAAGGAATAATAGATTTTACATTTTTTACTGTTTCGTTCCAGCCTATTTGCCGGTTTGAATGGTGCGTGAATGTCGATGACTATCTTATCATGACTTAGTCATCGACATTATAGTTTTAACCCCTTTGATGTGGAAAATGTCGACTTACAATGGCGAGTTAGTGACAATTATCATTTTTGACCAGTTTAACCGACAAAATGGTCTGACATGCTGCCATTAACCAGAAACCAGGCATTTAACTCTTTTGTACTTGGTTCTATTCTAAACATTGTATTATATAGTAGATAATAGCAAGATTCTTCACAACTTAATTCCACGTAATTTAATACGGACTCGTACAACACTTAAATATGATAAGTTTATAATAATATTTATTATTATAATTATTATGTACTAATATTTCTCTATAATAATAATTATAATAATTATATTATATACTAATATTTTTCTATAATAATATTTATTATTATAATTATTATATACATGTACATGTATGACACATTTGCAAGAAAATAGACTAAAAAATGTTTATTTTTAAAAATGTTTATTTTTAATGCAAGAATTTCGTATGAGAATTTGGTAGTTTTTAAATATCTTCCTGCCTCTCATGTGAACGAATATGCTGTTATTTGGTGAAAACGGTTAGAAAACGGTTTTGCGTTTTTACATCCTTTTTTTTAGGAAGAAGTCGTGCAAAGAGATCGAAATATATTCAACGGAATTTCTCTTCTTACGCGGTCACCTACCGTATGCAGAATCGACCAATCTATCCCCTAATCTGACCGTTGTGCACGTTAAACCACTTTACATAGAGATCAATGCCGCGGATCGCATCGATATCTTGATCTGTAATCGACGAGCGACGGTTAGTCGCGGTTTTTCGCAGCGGAGAACAGCCGATTTGGAAACTACCTTATGTCGCTCAAGCAATTTTTTCTCTTGCGATCGTTTCAATCAGATATCGAGCGTGCGTCGTCGTATCGAATATTTTTTCAGATATTAAAACGCTCTCGTTTTTCGAGGTTCCGCAAGTTTTTGTGCGCGATTAATCGAGAGATCGACAAAGAAGTTATCAGCTGTTCGTTCCTGATTTTAACATTATGTCACTGTAAATATTTTCGTAAATACTTTCGTTGCGGTAAACAAAGTTTGGAGTGAAAAAATCAATGTTGATGTAGCGTATAAAAGTATATTGTCGCAGGAGCAATCGATATTTACTCGAGATTTAAATAGAAAATGTAAAATAAGAATAGCGGGGACTTGTATAATATAAACTGTCTGTCTTTTCCTTCTATTCAGTGTTTGATTTTCGACTTTCGAATGTAAATAAATTGTGTTTGTTCGTTTCATATCTCTGATTATTAGCGTGTCTCAACGCAACATTTTTTTTTAAACAGGATTTATATTTATCTTCCATATTATTGGATTACATTCTCATCCGATACACTTTAAGATGAACTACATATTCTGTGAGACTACGCATTATATTTAACACCTTCAGCGTTATTGTTATATTATATTTTGCATATTTTTATATTATGTGACTTATTCGGCGTATCTAAGATTTATATAATTTTATTACACTGAAGAAGATTCAAGTTAGAGTCGAAACGTTTGTTATATTTGTACTACTTTTTTAATATTTTGTCTTTATAAATTATATTATATTAATATCTTTATTTAGCTTGTTTTGACCTTATTTTACCTTACAATTTATATTAAGGTAGTTCTATCATGAGACAAAAGTTCTGACACAAATTCCAATTTTTTATATAATATTGTCTGAACCGATCTTCATTTTTTTAAAACAAAAAAAAAACAGTCGGTTACCGACCATTTTAATGAAACAAATTAAGTTGAACACAGGTATAAAACATTGACATATGTGGTATAC
>QVNW01001527.1:0-19579 GCA_014825475.1 Pseudomyrmex flavicornis
ATATATATATATATATATACACGTACATCAGTAGGAGACCAGAAATGGACCGGTTGCGTATTTAATAAACGAATCGATCGAGCTCGCGCATGGTCGCGCAATCGCGCCATCCGAGAGAGTTTGTGGCGCAAGAAACGATCGTCGGAATCGATCGTCATTCAGCGTCGATCGACAATGTTACCGACACCTTGGCGCGAGATGATTTCGTTATTTTCGCGCGAAATCGCTGGTCTGGTAACGCGATCTCGATCGCTACCGCTGACTGTCAACGTTGCGCCGAGGCAGACGGAAAGAAGGCAAAAGCGGGAAGAAAAAGAGAGAAATGAGCCGAGCCAACCTCGATTTCATGCCCCGGCTGTGCGCGATGGTATCGTGGTGACTGTGGGAAAATGATCCCGGGCGCTAAAGAAGCCCCGGAGAGCCGTGATAAAAAGCGTTAAACTCGTGATTAGACGCGGATTCGCGCATGCCCTTGCTTGCGCCGGATCCACATCTTTGTGTAGCGATTCTACTTTGTGGCCGCACCGCGGCCATCGCGATTTCTCGTTGCGAAGCGAGAGACCTCCTCGGAGTCGCCGCGCGGAAGACGGATTTTAGTCGGATATTTAGTTCGATTTTCTCGGAAACCAAGAAACGCCCGACTTTTTCTCGGTTTCACGGCACGAGCTCGATTTCCGTCACCGTTGACCGACGCGGTCGATCGAGATTCGACGTGCGTGATTGATAAGCGCGTCGATCGGTTCCCACAGTCGCGAATATCAAATAGTTTCTTGAATTCTCGAACTTTTGAAGAAAAATTCGAGTCTTAAAATCCGTTGATTGACTTTTATTCGGTAATTTGTGTGTGAGAGAAGAGTTTATGAGCGTAATGAATCTTTCACGTCGGCTCTGTGGGCTGTCTCTTTCATTCCGAACAGCTTGATAAGCGTTGTGACATCCAGCGTAATTATCATGTAATCAGGATTAAGTGCGCGATCGGTTATTTTGATCGTTATGAAAAAAAAAAAAAAAAAAAAACCATATCTCTTACACTTTTCTGCTTTCTCCTACTTTTCACGTTATATAGAAGCCGTTATTCGTGCCGTCGGTTTTCTTTGAGACAATCGGAGGCGAGAGAGAATACGATGACTTCGATATTTTTTCGTGTCGAGAAAACAAGCCGTGATTTGAATGGCTAATTGCGCTGCCGACGATATCCGTCGTAGATAACTCGTAATTATCGCTATTCATTTGGAATACATCATCAGCTATCTCCGCGGAAATACCTAGCAGATGCCGTACTTCTCTCGGGACCCGGCACATTGATAAACACTAGAAGGCGCCGGGAGGTGATGTCGCGCACGGAGCGTTGGCGGCGATATCGTTCCGTGTCTCCGATTGAGGAAATTTATTACGCCGTCTCGCGAAGTAAAACCCGCGGCGGGAAAAGAAACGAGAGACAAGTCGGAGAGGAGAGCCGGTACGAAAGAGGAATTGAATGCGCGAGAGGTGTAGAAAGAAAGAGAGAAAAATAGCAAAGCGAGCGCGAGTAGTCCGGTACGTATACGTGTAGCGTGACCCAAACGCGTGACAAATTCATCGTGTCACGCCGCCTCACGCGCTTTGAGGAGCGCGGACCACCTCGTATAAAACGAAATAACGCGACGCAATCATCGTGGGTAACTCTCCCCCGTCCCGCTCCCGGGAACCGCTGAAACGCGAGGCGATAAATTAAAACTAGGAGAAACGGGGCTATTAGCGTGCCATTAGCGGCTCTGACCATGCGTGACTCCTCCCGGGGGGGCTCCGGTTTCAAAACGACCCTCTCTGCGCGCCCGTCGTCGCCCCCTTCAAATAATTCTCGCCCCGCCGTATTCGAGGCTTGTGACTGCAGAGTGATTATAGGTACTTTATTTTACAGCTCGAAATATTCGAGTCAGTTATCCCTTTCCTCTTCTCCTGTTGTTTAATTTCGCACTGTGATTTCTTTTTAATACGATAATATACGTCGTACGAACAATGTTTTTTCATGTTTTAATTTTGTGCGTTATTATTTACGTTAATGTGTTAAAAGTTTTCTTCTCTTTCTTATCGCCAGTATTTTTGGAATATTTGAACTTCTCCGGATGCGTGCGTGTGTGCGTTTCCTCAAGAAACTGACGTGATATAAAATTCTTCTGCGACTCTCGGTACATCGCGTGCTACCGGAAGGCTTCATCGTGGAATTCCGATGCCGCTATACGTTGCCGTTTGAATCCGCTGCCGACGCGATTATAAACTTCGAAACGCGCTGTTAACGTTTGAAATTCCTTTCCGGATTTCTCCGCGGACTGACGACGGGAAGTATTTTGTGTGGCGTAGTAATATTCTGTCTCCTTGGTGACGCGATCTTCTCTCTCGCCTACGCCCTTTCTAAGCTCATATACGCGATATCATCGAATTTAACGAACGTTCGAGACAACGCGAAATAAAAGTCGCGCGTAGGATTTCTTTTGCGTTTCCGGTGGGTGTCGTTCAACAGATGAACGACGGTCCGGTGTTGATATCGTTGTTACACACCGGGAACTCTCCGTGTAGGAATTCGCAGTCTTACATTGACGTGGTGTGCGCGACGAACGTCGTGAGAGGAGCCCCAAGGGAGACTCTGACCAGGGCCGTACAGGATCGATACATCACGGGGTCCCAGCGGGGAGCCGAGATACCATCTCTTAGTTAGTATCTTCGAATAGACGTGTACCTCGCTCGAACGAGCGAGCCTCGTCATTATACTCCTATCTGCCTATCTGTATCGGGAAGCCCCACATTCACGAATACGATCTGTCTGCTGCATTTCGAACGTTCGACGTCGGCCGCTGGGACGAGGCTTCGCCTCGGTAGCTTTTTACAACATTGTTAGCGCTAATACGCGTCTCCCTCTCGCGATTCAGAATTGTATATCACGGCGGCGTGCGAGATCGACGACTACACGTGTGAAAGAAAAAATGCGGACGGAAAAAAAAAGAAGAAGAAACAACGCGAACACGCAACTCTTCGCGAATCCGCGGCGTGTTGCATCCGCGATAATCTCCGTCGAGCAGTGTTAGATACGTGCACTTCACTTCCTGTGAGACACACCGCGTCGTCGCGCCATTGTTCTCGAGAGATTTTCTAGAATGTATTTCGACACAAGTCTGACAACATGCACAGCTGTGGAAGTCGCGGTGCAATGCCTCGCGTGTCTGATTCGCGCTTTGAGAATTTTACACGAAAGCTTATATTTTCTCGTGATTTTATTCGTGTGAGTTTGTGTTTTAATTTTCAAGTTAGACATTTCGTCAAACATTTTTGTTGCGAGAAGAGAAAAAAATTGAAATTGAAATTTAGTGGTCGCGCGCGAATCTGGTCAAGGATATTCTCGGTATAATTGTCATGCGAGTTTTTTATTTCAAGCGTTCGTTAGCTGGAGAGCCGTCAGCAGAAGAATCAGCGATCTAAAATGTCATAGAGGTCGGTGTACTTAAATCAATTTCGTCATTCCGTAAAAGTTGCAACAACCGGTGCGCCGGAACGTTTCGCGTCCCAGACAATTACGGGCAACATCGAGCGGCGGGGTTACGCCTACGATCGCTCGCGTTACAAAATCGTCGGTCAGAAAGATTAACAAAGGGTTCGGGAACCGCTTCGTCTGTTCTCAATCCGTTGGCAATAAGAACGGGGTTCCCTTTCTCATTAGGCGTTTCGCAACTTTTACATCTCTCTCATTGAACAATTCTAAATCATCGCACAATTGCAATGATATTTCCTGCATCGGCAATAATAACATTTAATACGTTGATTAAACCGATCAGCCCATTTTTTTTTCTTATAATTGCCGCAATTATTGTAAAGATCACAAACAAATGGTAAAATCAATTATTGCGGCGCACCAGTCATCGGTAGACAATATTGTTAAATTACTTATCCTTCTTCGAACGAAAATTTTCCCATACTCCGCGACTAGCTGTCACACTTCGTCTGGCTACCTACCTTCTCGGCCTTACGTAGCATCGATCACTCGAAGATGGTTGAACGGCGGCACAACAACGACGTGCGTTACGCGCGACGCGGCCGCGGCTTTATTGTTCATTACGGTAATGAGGGTGCCAAGACCCGGAGAGGCTCGAGTCGTTCGGCGATCAATTAACGCAGCGCGACACGGCGCATAGGTAACCCGAAACTGTAGAATGAATAAAAACTGGAGAAAAAAAGAACCGCGTTGCATACCGGTCTTCTCTCTCTCTCTCTCTCTCTCTCTCTCTTTCTCTCTCTGTCTCTTCGGGCACATAATCGGCACCGAATTCGAGAGAATGCGAGACACGTGTATTAATTTCACGGGACGGCTCGTAAAACTCGTGCCTTTACGATTCTAGCGCAGATACGGCGCGGCGGGATCGGCGCCGAGTCGAAGCAGGTAGATGCAGATCCGAGCGTGGTGCAGCACCAGGTGGGACGGATGCCGCGGTGCCGCGCGAAGGATCGCCGCCGGGGACCCGGGTCATTTATTCAAAACGTATTTATGCGTTAAGCGTTTAGCGCTTTGTTGCGCAAAATAATTGCGTCGCTCGTTCGGCAACGAGGGCCCAGGTAGCCCTCGACCGCGTTGAACTCGACTCAACTCTTGAGGAGGACTCGACCGGCCACTACCGGCTGCGCATGGGTAATTGTTTATTCCCGAGTCGACGATATATATAACGCAACAAAGAAACGCGATGTCTCGTTTCGCAAATTGGACGCGTCGCTTCGTCATTACCTCCGCGAGACTATTATATCGCGTACGCGTACGCCCTTTCCCTCGTGAATGCGCGCGGCTTAAACGAAGCGTCTTTGTGCGGAATATCTACTACCGTGCCGCGACAAACCGATTGTCACGCTTGTACGTCCGACCGTCGATGGGCGCTCGAGTGGGCGGATACAGGTTTGCTGTACAGGTGTAGTAGAGATGTGTGTGTCCGCGCGCGCGATCCGAGAGAGGGAATCGCGCGCGGAGAGGCAGGTTATTCCCGACTGAGAGGTTGCAGAATTATCAACTCGGTAGGAGCGACGAGATTTTCGAATCGTTGTTAACCGGACCCCTCGTTATCTGTTTTAAAAAATTCGCGACGGAGAAATTCGCGACAAAGACAAGACACTCTGTTTCGCTAATTGTCCGAAATTCCAGGTCGGAGTCGAGTATAAGTAGCCACTTTTAGATGTTTCTCATGTTACCCGACCTCTCTCGCATTTGTCTCCTCTTCTCGTCTCCTCGCGCGGAAGAAACGGCTCGAATATTAATTAACCAAAGTTACGCGACGGCTTAGCAGGAAGTACAATATATATTTCAGAGAGCGGTGCGATTTTATTACGCGCGATCTCGCGATAAGCTCGTCGCGCGAGCGGTTAAACTATCCGTCGACTAACGCGACTTTGACACCGGTGCTCTAAGACGAATTCCACTTTCGCCATCGTGGAACATATGCGCGTTGGTCATCATAAAATCGCAAATATAGAACATGTAGTAAACTTTGTTGCAATATATTACTAATATACGTATGTTTTAAGTGGTATTCTAAATCTTTTTACGATTTTGCACGTCGTTTTTCAAGTCGTAGAGTATGACCGACAGTATCGAGAGCTGACGTACGAATCAACTGTTTGAAGAGAATATCGACGTCGTTTTATTTATGTTCGTCGTGATCCGATCCAGGAATCGAAGCGATGTCGGTCGATCGTTTCTTTGCAAATGGATGCTCTTCCAGCGCGCGCGTTTTCCGCAGTCTCCAGTTCTCGCAGTCTTCCTCTCCGCGCGCGCCACTGTTTACGACGCCAATTACTTGGCGAGCGATGGAACGCTTACGGGGCATTGACGAGTGGGTTCCGTTACCTCGAGCTGGGCGATCTTCGATACTCGCCGTCGATTTGCCCTCAAAATCGAATCACTGCAAAAAGGCATCGTTTCTTTCTCACAAACAGCATTATGGGAAAAAGCTGAGTTTATCCTTCAATAAATTTCTTTTTACACAAAGAGACAAATTGAATATAAACATCGAATAGATAATTAACGGCAGATACGCGGAGATATGCGCGCGTTAAATCCGCGCGCGAGCAACGTGACGAGGCGTGCTCGCATTTTTTTTTTTTTTATACGGTCCAGGTATGTTAACGATCGATTCTTTTAAATTGTCCGCTGTCGATTCGGCCGTCATATATGTGTATCTTTCTTTCTTCTTTTCTCTCTCTCTTTCTCTTTTCTTCTCCCTCCCAATTACGAGATAGTTTTTTATAAAACACAAGGGACCAACGTAATAAATGATAGGCGATAGATCAGGCCCGATATTATCGGTAGCGGACAGCAAACCCGTTTTCTCCGTCCGCTCGCTTTTGGCGCTTAATTTATTCAGATGATCTTGTAAGGAACGTCCTCGTCTAGCGTGCACCTGTAAAACGACGTGGCTCAAGCCGCTAAACGCTTACACGCCGTACGCGCGAGAGGCTGCCCGCCGCCGCTGCCGTCGCCGCCGCCTGAATACAATTCAGCCCGCCATAAAACGTTCTACTAATAACGCCGCGATCGGGCTCGTAAAAGCTGCTGAACGAAAACCTGTCCCGATTGCGATCCGATCGAGGGCCTCAAATCCTGCCCTCCTCTGTCTCTCTCTCTCTCTCTCTCTCTCTTTTTCTCTCTTTGTTTTTTCCGCGCGCTCATTCTTCTTCACTTCCTCTCCTCTTTCGTCCCGACCGACCTCGGAGAACGACCCCCTCGACGTTTTATCCGTCGACCCACGCTTCGGCTGCCCTCTCGATTACCGACCTCAATAAATGCAATTAATGATCTGTCACGTCTGATCCTGACTTACTAATCGTCTCGGATCCCGTTTTCATGCGGAATACTAATAGAGAGTTAAAAAAAAAAAAAAAATCAGTAGGCGTTTCGCACCGACTTGCAATCGGCTTATCGACAAGACATTTCGCCAGTAAACAATTTGCACAACAACAATATGTGATTGGTATCGCACCATCGTCGATACATCGTAAAGCGGTTAATAAAAATATGTTGATTAGAGAGAGTATTATATTATATTATTATAATAATCAACTCATAAATTGATGTTTAAATGACAGTGTGACGTGCGCAACTTGCTTCTTTTTTAAAGACGAGTATGATGAAATATGATCGCATCAAGTGCATGTTATTTGAGATATTTGCTTCTATCTTTATTCGTGACGTGTGTGCGTGTTGTGCGTGTACCGTTAAAAAATTCAAAAACAGTTTTCTTCGTTTCATAAAGTTTTTTTATTTTCTCAATGTGAAATAAAATGCATAACTTCTTCATGTTGTATGAGCGTGCATGTTTCTCGCAAGGAAAAGATTCTCAACTATGCCTCACACGATTCGTCACTGCAATGTCTCGCGAATCCCTCGGTCCCTCGATATCGCATCGATCTAATCGAAGCCTCATTAACGATCCACCAATGTAGCCGACTGTGCAATATTACGAGCAGTGGTTCTTCGTACGATCGAATCTTTGCACGGTGGAAACGAGGAATGTTCTTTCTCGGAAAATACGGCAAAACTCGAACGCAAAACATTTCAGCGTCGAGATGATAAATTTTGTGGCCATTCGAGATATAAACATATTTTCCGTATTAATCAGCGTAGTCTAGGATGAAAAGAATTGCGCGTACGGAAACTTTAGCGTCTGCGCCGCGACTGCGGAGTTCAACGTACCCGAGCCGTAATTACCACAAACGAACCTGAAGACAGACGACATGTAGCTCTCGCGATGCGGACAGGAGGTCCGCGCGCGCAGTCACGTAGCCCGGTAAACGGGGTGGGAACGGGTCCATCGAGGTTCCGCGCGATGCGACGAAAAAACCGAGTGAAAAGAAAGACGTGGCGACGACGGACGGTGTGGCCGGCGACGGCCGCGGACTTCAGAAAAAGCCTCGAAATAGAAGTCAGCTGAGCGAGACTAGAGAGTAGCTCGCCTCTAAACCGATCAACGAGTAATTACGAGACCTGCGTGAAGAGCAGACGATATCGAAAGAGCTCGTGCCGACAGGCGTGACCCACCTCCACTCTCGTTGCTTCCTCCTATTCGATCGATTCTCTTTGTTCCTCTCGCCGATCCTCCGTCCGTTTTCTCCTTTTGTTCCTCCCCGCGTCCCGTCCGCCGTCACGGATACGGCCAATAACCGTGGCACCTACTCCACGTCGAATTCCAAGGAGCTAACTCGATATCCGATCACGTCGAAAGCGATATCTTCCGGTACCTTCTTGCGCTCACGTGAAGAAACGCAGCGGTACGTACGGACTGTTATCGGGCGAAACGAACGAGATATTGTTTTCACGGTGGATCTCTCGGTCATACACAACGATCTCGCGCGGCATATCCTTCTCCGCGCGAAGAAGCGGCTGAATGCGGAATATTGAGCGTTTTCCGTCGTTCTTCATGGTTAAACCTGGTGAGCCTTGTCTCTTCTCACAAAGAAACAACGTCTTTGCGGATACGCTTCTTTTCTCCGCGTACAATCATCGCACCTTTACCTCATTCCCTTTTTCTCGGACCTTCTTCGGCCCGCGATCTTTCCCGACCCGAGAGGGAGACCAATAATCGTAACATCTCCCTCGGAAATTCCAGAGAGCGAAGAGCGCAACCGTCCTCTCTCGGTGACGTCGTTGTCTAATGAGAAAGTCGAGAGAGAAGTCGTCTCTCTTCTGTCCGTGGTTCTCCGCGGAGAGGACTACGGGCGCGCACCTTTTCCATCCTTCGACGACGGAGTGCGAACGAGCGAGCACCTACGAGATGATTCATGCCTATCCACGTGGAAAACGAGGAGAGACAAAGAAGAAAGAGAAAAAGAGAGAGAGAGAAAGAGAACTCGTTGTGTGATCGCTCTACGTAGGTCTCCGTAGGTCTCGAGAAGAATGTTAAGTGCTCATCTTTTACGATGCAGTGCGTCATAATTAATAATAATGGATAGGACAAATTAATGCGCGCGTCCTGCTGACGCAAGAACGATCATCGGGCGTGATAAGTCCGAAAATATAGAAAGGTGTCAAAGTTACGTATGGCCACGTTAATACTCGTTACCGTTATATAACTCGAGAATTAAAAATCATCGAATTAAAGGAAATTATTAACGAGAAGCATTGTGCGTTGAAGTACAAACTTGAAAATAAGACACATTTCATAATCGTGGAATAAATATACCTGGCAAGATTCCCTGCCGAGAATTCAAGAATTATATATAATTTTCTCTGATGAAGACGCAATCGCGTGTTAATCATAAATTTCACGGTGGCCGACGGAGAGTTCAATTTTATTCTGGTCAAAAGATATGACGCGCTCGGAGAAAAATTACCGTATTAGCTGCCGCGAATGAACTATTCAACCGATACGATCAACGAATAAATATATGCGGCAGAGCGAGGCTTCTGATAATTGCCGCCGCTTTTGACGTTTTTTTTTTTTTTCAGCTTTTCATTACATTGAAAGATATATGTACATATAAAAAAAAAAACAAATAGTTGTATGAGTGGTTCTATGAATACGATTAGTTGGGATTACCGGTAAGACGACAAAATTCGTGAATCGCCTTGATTAATTATTCTTATACGACCCGACAAATTTTTTAACTCTCTTACTTTCGAAAGTTGCACGAGCATTTGTGGCAAATTGGTGTAAATATTTCGGTCGAAATAACAAGGCGGTTAAAATACACACACGCACGAGCGTAGCGTAACTTGCTCTCTCATTGCTTAACTAGTTTTATTAAAAGAAAACGCCGGAATCTGGGTTAATGAGTCGAGATTCTGGTTGCTTTTTTAGAAGCGAGACAGAACAAATGCCGCCCGATGTTGCCCAATTTGCTGGCAAATGTATCCAATTTACTGTCGCGTGTGTACAACCGCGCAATATACGTACCGTGCAATTCCGCTTTCCCGTTTTCGGGACGGCCGCGAATTATTGAACATTGTATTCTCGTCGGCCCGTTAAATTCCACGCCGCGCCGCGGCAATTTCAACGGTCCCGATGTGGATTAATGAGATTATCAACTACAAAGCGGGTCGGGGACACAGCGCACCGCGGGAACAATTCTCTCTCTCTCTCGGTCGCACCGAGATTCCTTTTCAATGGAATTCTCTTCATACGATACATCGCGCGAGCTGAATTTCATTACAGCGATGAGTCGCGCGAAAGACGCGATAGTCGTCGCGAGAAAGATCGCCGTTACATCTCATCTCTGCACGCATCTACGTATCACGCTAATGTATAATTTCCTCGCATCAACAAAGCGAAGAAAAATATTTCGAGGAGTGATATATACTGTATAAGAAGTGCGCTGCGAGCCACTCGAAATCGCTGCGTAAGCGACCGCGCGCGGAAACCATCTGGCGAGCATCAAGATGCAGCCTCGATAATTGCAGTTCCCGTTCTATTCGCGGTTTCGAGCGAGCCGCGAGATTTCCGGACATCCGAGTGCGAGACAAGAACATGAAGATTAGTCGAAAACTCGGTCTCGGTCTGTAATGGTGGTATTGTTTGTTTTCTTTTTTCTTTCGTCCGACCTGAAAACATCACGGAAACGTTCGAACGGCGCGTACAGGAAACCGTTCCCCGATGATTCCGTGAGTGATCTACAGAAGGAAGGGAGAGGGAGAACGTTGTTTACATCAAATTACGGTGCGGACGCCGCATCTGGCGCGCCGCCCGCGGCCAGGAACTTCTGACCGGACCTCGTCGCTTCAGGGGCGGTCACGTCTCGTCAAGCCTGGCCACCAGGCTGGCTGGTCGAGAGGTAACTTGTCGGGTCAAGGCGCGCATCGGACGGCGATCGGGATGAGGCATCGTTTGTCCTCAACAGGAAAAAGTCACTGGAGGAAGCGCGCGCGCGCGTCGACGAGGGGAGAAAGGAGAGGAGGAAGAGATTCGATCGGGAGTGCTCGACCCGGTGCTCACGCTGCCGATCTTGTAAGAATCGAACAACACGAGGAGTCTCCCGTACATACATCGAAATCATCAGTAGTGGTAGTGGTAAGGTACAGACGTTTCTCTCGCGGTATCGCCCGCTGGTGTAGTCGAGAGTAGTCGAATCGTGTAGCCAGCGGCGACGGCGGAGTTCCGTGTATCCGTCCGGTGTCGGGGGCGAAGGACGACGGTGCCGGGACGTTAAGACGACGGGGATATGGCGGAGCATCACAGAAGGAGAATGACGAGGAGGAAAGAACGCGACGAAGATGCGGCGAAAAGAAAGCGACAAAGAGGAGAACGGCAGGAGAAAAAGAGAGAAAGAGAGATACCGGAGAATGACGAAGAGACGCGGGAGAGAAAATGAGGGACGCGACGGGGTGGCGGATGGAAGGATGTGGAAGGTGCGAGAGAGGTAGAGACGGAAAACGTGGCGGGAAGAGAGACAGAATGACGAGAGAGGAAGAAAAGTGAAGGATCGTCGAGGTAGAGAGAGCGCGGGAGCTGGAAGAGATGGCCAGATCGAGACTGTTCGGCAGAGTGGATGCTAGCGAGTCTCGATGGACCACCTACCGTTCCTGATCTGATCTCTCCGTAACGCTCGTTCGTTCATCCGTCCGTCCGTCCATCCGTCCGTCCGGCTCGTCTGTCCCTCGTTCGAGAGACTCGACTCGGGCTCGCGCGACCCCGCTGTTCCCATCAATAACGCTTATAATATCTAATTAATCACAAATTATCTAGATCTCGCCGGAAAACGGAGGAGGCGAACTCGCGCGGCGAGTTTCGATACATCAAATTATCTTCAAATTGCGCAGTTGTCTGAGAACAGAATTCGAGGAATGTCTCTCGGAATTTATGCACGCGCGGTGTTGTTCGGGCTCGCGCTCGGCACGACAATCCGGTGGTTTTATTTTGTACACACATTATACAGATAGATATTTAATAATAGTGAAAGTTTCATCTAATCACGGGTGATGCAATTTGATGTTTGAATCATCCGTCTTCCTTATTGAATTCTCTACGAAATCTTCTCACATATCGACTTTCGCACGATGTAGCAGACGCTTAACGTGTGTGGCAGACATGCGTTTGGACGTTGCGCCGCGTACGAAAATAGCTGCGTTTAATACCTACGCGAGATCTCTTCCTCGTTCGATGTGGATGCACAATGTGTCCATACGCGGATAACAATAAGCGCCACCTAAACGCGCCATGATATTGTGTGTAACGTGTGTGTGTGTGTGAGAGAGAGAGAGAGAGAGAAAGTGTGTGTGTGTTATCGCCGCGATCGATTCCTGGCGAATAACGGCACGTAGGAGGTCGCCCACGCGCGATATACGATACTTATTAGACGTACGCGAGACGCAACTACGTAAATCTACGGAAGGCGTAATACGTTTGCGTAAAGAGCGGATATTTGAAACAATGCGCATGAATAAGCCTCATGAGGGATGACCAAGCGTATCTGTTTCTTGTACGTGTCCACGCGCAAGAAACAATCAATTTTTTTCTGCTTCGTAATATTTTTTAAATAGTTGAAAAAAAAAGAAACAAGCAATTCTTCAGAATCAAATTTGTACACCGATCGTTGAGAGAAGAAAACGAGCGGAAATTCTTAAAATTCCTCTGTGTGTTACATGCATCGATACGTCGAATGCGATAAGTGCGCGGTAGTATCCCGGCAGGCCAATTAAATTTGTACGCGCTGCGCTTTTTCGTGACCACAATAGAGGCGGGCTAAGAGAGGATCGTCCCGTGCCTAACGCCGTGGAACACCGCGGCGCACAGCGACATGAAACGGAAGATACTTAAATACCGTGGTATCGCGTCGTTAGTCCGCCACAAAACGAGGAACGACGACGTAGGGAGAGAGAAAACGCCGCCGGTTCAATACACGCTGAAGAAGTGGCGGCTAATCGAATAAATGACACGCTCGTGGTGCGGGCATCGCTGATGAAGCGGCTAGACACGCGAGCGTAACGAATCGCGTCAATCGGGAATTGAATTTATTCGTGGATCTCTTCGGCTTTTGTGGCTCCTCGCGGTTTTTGTCGCTCGTGCCCGCTCGATCGACGCGCGATTTCCGCGCGTGTTTAGCAGATCAGAAATCTTGAGAGAGAAAGAAAGAGAGAATTTTGTTTTACCGAGAGGAAAAAAAAACGAGACAGAGCTTTATCGTCAGAATTATCGAAATGTAATATCACGAGAGAGAAAATTTACGCTAAACGGCGGATGACTGAATATTACGCGTATAATTCGCGTGTAAATAGAATTAACGGTAAACGCATGCACGAGAATTTGATAGGAAACTTTACGGTTTAAATCAATTCACGGCGCGGAAAGTTCACGTTTGCCGGCGTAACAAGATTGAAGACTTGGCTTTTAAGACAAGCGATGCGGTGTTTGTACTACATCGTCTATAAATCTGAGTCGGCGGTCTAACACCTACCCCATTATAAAAGATGCAGTCATAAAAGCCTTGCCCTTGCACCTAACATGTCCGCCATTATTCTTTAATAGTCCCATTATTGTAATTGATAAGTAGCCGAACCCGGTGTTCGGAAGGAACTTGCGGTAGCAGCAACAACACGGTTTTATTACATTCATCGGAGGGGAAGGGGCGTGTGCGCGCGGTTCTTCTTAATGAACGGAACTGACCGACGCGCGCGCTTTGATAAGAAGTCGAATTATCTTGATACTTAAGACTTGGCTTCTTCGGCCGGTTTTCGATACGTAAATTACTCCGCGTTATGCCGCCGCGGCTTATTACGCTCATGACGTGCTGCATAAGCTGTTTTACTTATCATTCGATTTAACTAGGAGGAAGATTTACAAAACGCAAGTGTCGAAGAATACGTCGTCAAGATAAAAGTTTCATTAGCAAAGTTTACAAAACGAGTACGTATCGCGCATTACCGCGAAAGAATATCGAAAATCTCTCGAAGATCGATGTCTCGACGTTAAAATGATCTTTTAGGAAAACTTTCTTACGTTTATCGTCCGCTTATATTATTTTTGCGAGAAATTCTCTCTCGGGAACACAGAAAATTTCACATCGAGTTAACACGCGTTACCGGCACGTCACGCGCGCAAAGAAGGGTCAAAACCTCTTTCCTTCCTGCTTCAGCGGAGGAAATTCATCAATGTATCTCCGGCGAGGAAGATTGACGTTCGTTCTCTCCGTTGGAAATATTACCAGAAATTTCACGGACGCTGCTTGCGCGGCGAGGATGGAAACGCGCGCAGAGACGATCCTCTCCGAGAGAGAGAGAGAGTTGCGCTCTTGTGCGCTTGTATATACTAGCGTAATGATGGTTTATGGCCGATGCAGGCGCAGACCCCGTAGCGGCCGTGTTGGACATGCGGTAAACCGCAGAACGCGGCCGCGGCAAAACCTACTCCATGCGGCGACCAAGCAGAATCGCGAGCCGGTGGCTTGCTCGCTCGCTCTCGCGGCGATGCCTCTCGTGCGTTAAGCTTAATTACGCCCTTCGGTCCGCTGCACCCTAAACCTTGTCCCCCATAAAGGGGTTGCGTGATCGTAAACTTGTCCGAAAACGGATGCCTGAAATTACGGAGCCCTCGGTACGCTTAAAATCGATACTGTTCGATCGGAATGGATCCTTGTGAAAAAAAAAAAAAAAAAAAAACGAACGTTACCCATGAAGAAGCGATCAGACACTTTTTGAGACAAAAAGATGTTCCGCGCGAGAAGAGTTAGCTTGATCCCCCGATAAGAAGCGGTCTACTTGTGCTATCAATCACCACAACGTCCCTTTTCCGCGTGAAAATTGCGATGAAACACACGGAATATATATATATATTTTTTTTATATTTCTCTTGCATCTTCTTGCGAGTCAGAAAAAGAAGCAATTTGAATAGAAGGATCGTAACGTAATAGAAAAACGGACGGACAATTAGGTACACGATAATAGCGCTATTAATTAGAAATCAGAAGACTTGGCTCCGCGCGTTTTGTATTATCGGAAGCATCGGTCGCGCTGCGCCGAGATTAACGCGATCGCAAACGGCGATCGCGAACGTTGCTTCGGCGATCGGCAATCGGCGGCGGCGATCATGACGAGGAAACGTAGGTACGTACGTATGTATTACGATGTGTGTGTGTGTATTCGCGGCCCGAGGTTCAGGACCCGCGTTCGTTTGATCGAATGCCGCAATGATTGCCTCGACTGATATCTGCTCCCGCATCTCTCCGGCTAATGATTATTAGCCGTAAGTCCTCTCTTCTTATCTTACTTTTGCCCCCACCCCGCGCTTCTTTCTCTTCTCGTATTCATATACCAGGCGCGAGTATGAGATCGCCGCGGATCGTATCCTTACGGTATCCACACAGGTCCTCGGCCACATCAAGAGAAAGAGAGAAATAGAGAGAGAGAGAGAGAGAGAGCCTGTATATATACCGCCCCGTATCTTTCCTCTCTCGAACCCTCTTCTTCGCCTTTCTTCCCTGCTCGAAGATATCGAGTTATCCAAGTAGGCAGGCACAGACGGGCAGATACACCTTGCAAGTATCGAGACCCGATCGAACTCGAAGGGAGGGAGGGATCGTGACTTTCGATTCGTGGTGTAAATCGAGCGATGTAATAAAGTCTGATTGCAAAATGTATCGGCCGCACGGCATCGGTACATACATACCGTACACGTATACAACATACATATATATATTCGTGCGCCACAGCCGTAATGTACGCGTTTGTTAAAAGTTTTCTCTCTCTCTCTCTCTCTCTCTCTCTTTCTCTGCGATGAATATACATTGTCGTCAGATGAGTTTCGCACGTCGCTGTGAAATTCATCGTCGTCTCCGCGACGCAGAATCGAATCTTGATTTCCGACATAGCGTTTTCTTCGTATGTCGACGACGACGACGGGTCCTCATCAAAATCGATTACACGACGCGCGCCGGCGACGTGTTAAAATCACCGCGTATAAACGCATTAACGAGCGTTATCGGTCATCAATTATCATTATTTCGACCACTTGCGGGGCGAGTCTCGCCGCGGTTTCGTCACGACGTACAACGACCGCGGCAACGAATAATTAACGATCGTACGGTCAAGGAGCCGAGAGAGCCGCCTTTCCGTTTCTCCCGCGCCCGCGCCGATCATTAAGATCGCGTTCGACGAACGGTGAATTAATCGGACGTGTATCGAGAGGTCGGCGAAAATCAATGAAATCGATGGACTACTTCCCGCAACGTCGCCGTGAGCAATGCGCGTCGCCCTTTGATCGACGAAAATCACGTCGATTACCGGTCGACTTTGAATTCCAAGAGAGAGAAAGAGAGAGAAAACAAATGCAGTAGTGTACGATACTTCGCGATGATTAATAACGTTATCGCAATATCGACATACTTCTGTCAATCGTAAATAATACTCGCTAATGTTTAGCAATAAATAATTTTTTTTTTCTAGCTGCAAGCATTACGATTTGAAAAACAACTTTAAATTACGTACAGTCCTCTTTCTTTTCTTTCACACCGGCAATAATGAACCGCTTCGATAATTAATGGAAAGTTAAGACAGAACATCGAACAATCTCAGATTGTTTCGTACACCGTCGTGAATATCCCGGGGTCTTCCTTAATTATCGACGTCAAGAACGATTACTTCGTGACTACAAAGTAAACGTATAATACGTTCGCGAAACGATGGCAAACGAATTGCCGCTGCGCGATAATTAATAACACGATTCCCGGGCATCGACGCGGTACTAAATGATTGTCTTTACTTTGGGCCGCGGTTTTTCAGACCCGACTGTCGTTATTAATTGCGATGATCGTACGAGGATCGTCGAAGTACATCCGCGGCAACGTAACGCGTGCATAGCAAGAGAGAACGTTCTCTCTGTCTCTCTTTCGTCAGGATTGGATTTTTAATCGATCGGAGAACGCACGCGGACGCAAGTCGATACCGACCGCGAGGTTATTGGAATTAATAACCCGATATCCCGGCGCGCGCGATTTCATCGATTCTCAATAATTCCCCACGATCCTAATCAGGCTCACGGTCAAAAGAGAGAGAGAGAGAGAGAGAGAGAGAGAAGGAGAGATATCGTTACCATTATTGTTATCATTATTATCGTCGTTTGTGCGAGCGCTTCTTGCGCTCGAACTCGAGTGATGAATCTCGGGTGTACGTTTGCGCGCGCGATCGGGATAGAAATCTCTCTCTCCCGATCCGCGGGATCGAAATTAATGACAGCGAATCATCGGCGCGACCTATCGATCTCGATCCATTGGCCGATCGACGATGCCGTTACACATCTCGCCGGTTTTCCGGGGTCTCGCGCCGTTACCACTTGGTCGCCTCATCACTTGGTTATTCGACGAATCGATTCCACGCTCGTTCGGCGTCTGTTACGCTGCCTTGGATCCGAGCACTGCGGAAGCGATGCAATCCGATGGCGCATCGTGAGAGAGAGAGGGTGTTTTCGGATTCATTCGAGTGCGCGGCCTACGTCACCGCGACGGATCGCACTTCTGGACGAAACTGCAACTTTCCGAGATATTCTCGGACTACGGAAGAGGAGGACGCAGCGAGCCGAGGTCGTAATTAACCGTAATTAGCGGCGGGAGATTCAATCTGCTCGGATATCTTTGGCCGGACTATTTTATCGCTAACGTCGTATCGACAAGGAATTAAAGATTCCTCGTCGAGATTTATACCGGTTGCTCCTGTGTGTGTGTGACTCTCGCGAGGGCGCGAGCTTCCGTTCGTGTTACTTCGGTGAAATTGATGGGAAGCGGCGCGCAACGCGCACTTATTCACCTACACTCCGTAGGTGGAATCTCCATGCGGTAAATTAGAAATTGCGGGGGTGACTGATGAGCGATGCGCAGTTTATAATCGCTTCGAGATATCAGAAGTCAGACCGTTAATACACCGTGTAGGAAAATACATGTTTTATAATTGAAGTTTACATCTATCTATGAAGAAAGATGTAATATTTTACAGTTACATGCCTTACGAGAGGAAAAACATTTACAAAGTTTTAAAGACAAATGCGTGTGTGTGTGTGTGTGTGCGTTTGAGAGAGTACAAGTACGCGCAAACAGCGTGCTTCAGATGCTCGTCATTGATAGACAGGATGCGAAAAAGAGCCGCGTTTGCCACGTGCGCGTGAGAGATGCGACAAGTGTTCTCGTGTCTCGTATCCTGCTTGGATCAACCCTTTTCAATGAAAAGTAATTCGGGGGTGCAGCATCCTCGACGTTTCCGCGATCTCCCTTTCAGGGCTCTTATAGCGCGTTGTCATAAACGATGGAACAGTACGTCGTAAAATGTCTGTCTCTTTAGTCATTTTTATTTAAAATACGATGACGCGCTACTTGCGCGCGTATTTTAATATATTATTTCTCTCAACTTTTTGTTTGTTTTTTTGTCTTTTCTTGTGACAACATTTCTGTCAAACATTCAGAGATTTGCTCACGTACATATATATATATTAGTCCGAAAACTACTTGCAGCAATTTAGCGTATCTTATCGCGCAACATTATCTCACACCGCGAAATTCAATCTAACCATCTGGATGCTGACATGTGTGGGGCGTTAGAGAGATCAGCTTGCTGAGGCGACAAGCCTTCCCAAGCAAATATGCATTGCGCCGTGCGTGCGACGTACTTAAGTGCCCGTAGAACTGGCAATCGATAACCTCCACTCGGTTTCGTCTTACACGCGTATTCCGCGAGAATGCGGAGACTAAACGAGTTGCGGGTGGAGTACGTTTCAAGTCGGACATTCCGATTATTTTTTTTCTCTCGTGTTTTCCTCGCGAGGAGATCTCTCTTCGCCAATACGTCGTACGCGGCGTGTCTGGCTTAATTTTCCTCATTACGCAGAAAATCAAGCGCGGGTATACGCTTAAGTGAAGTGGGACATGTATGTGCACACGCTTGGGTTGTGTAACGTTATCTCGAACGGTCTGTGACGTTAATCCGCGCGGTGGTAATCCGGACGCTGACACCAGGCGAGTCTGTGAGATCGGGCTACAAGACGAGAACGTGGGACAGGGTGAATACTTATCGCGTGGCGCGCGAGACACGCTTAAACGCGTTCGCGAAACGATCGTCGAGCCTGAGACTCGGCGCGTAGCCCAACAGAGGCTCATCTTACATTTAGCGCCGGAAGAGTTGTGCGCGCCAAAGTATTGTGCACGGCGAAACGGCAGAAATGGAAAAGGATTGCTCACGCGCGGTGTGACATAAGAGCGACAAGTGAGGAAAAGAGAAGGCGCGCGTGACGCGTAAACCGACGTCTTCTCGGATTACACGGCGCTCTAAACAAATTGCACGTGTGCAAACGCGCGCGAGAGGACGTGCGAAGCACACGTGCGGGATCACACGCGTGAGCGAGCAACCCCCCGAAATTCGTGAATAGCGATTTGCAGAGAGACGCACCGTGTCATAGGCGTCGGTGATCGTATGGATCGAATGTATACGTACACATAAGAAATTTTAAGATGAGCATAGACACGGTTCCGGAGACATAAAGGGGCGTTTTGAGCAGAAATAAGATTTGTCTATCCAAACATCATAATATCGCATATCGATATATATATCGCATATCGATATATATCGCATATCGATATATATCGCATATCGATATATCGATCT